>CM059187.1:114523166-114577628 GCA_030323885.1 Branchipolynoe longqiensis | reverse complement strand
TACACTTCTCTCCTGTCTGTGTGGGGGCAGTGTGTACTTGACCTGCACACTCTCCACTCACAGCTATGTTGAAGTAGTACATATACACACATATATACATGTGTATATAGATATTTATATATACACTTCTCTCCTGTCTGTGTGGGGGCAGTGTGTACTTGACCTGCACACTCTCCACTCACAGCTATGTTGAAGTAGTACATACACACACACACACACACACACATATATATGTGTATATACACTATTTATTTAATATTTATATGGATGACTTGTCGAAAAGGTTAAATCAGTGTAAAACTGGATGTATTAATGGATTATTACTTCTAAATCATCTTATGTATGCAGATGACTTGGTAATATTCTCACCATATAGTAGTGGACTGCAAATGCTACTTAATATATGCTCTGAATATGGCATAGAAGCTGATATCAAATACAATGCTATTAAAAGTATGGTAATGATCATTCGATCAAAATATGACAAGGATACTGTGTTTCCTGATTTCATGTTAACTGGTGCTCCCCTTTATGACTGATGACTTTAAAGATGACAGGGATATTAATAGACAGTGTCGCAAGTTATATGCTCAGGGAAATATGCTCATCAGGAAATTTCATATTTGTACAGCTGATGTGAAGGTAAATTTATTTAGAACTTTCTGTACTCCCTTGTACACTGCCCAGATTTGGTGGAACTATAGGATGTATAGCATTAGAAAACTGAATGTAGCATATAATGACATTATGACGTTATTACTCCGGTTACCTAGGTATCACAGTGCTAGTCAGCTGTTTGCCAATATTGATGTGCCAGCCTTCCAGGCTGTTATCAGGAATCTAATATTCAAATTGATTACTAGACTTGACAAGTCAGAAAATGTTATAATACAGGGACTTGTAAAACTAGAAGAGAGTGATCTCAGAGTTATGTATGCCATATGGAGGCATTGGTACAAGCTACTGTATGTAGACCAACATTTTGATATTGGTTAGTATGGTAGTATTCATACTATTACTTATATCCCATTCACATTAATTTTTATATCTACCTACTATGGACCAAATTATATAACTACCATAATCCTGAGTATGAAATAAAAAATTGAATTGAATTGATATACACTTTTCTCCTGTCTGTGTGGGGATCATGTGTACTTGACTTGCACACTCTCCACTCACAGCTATGTTGAAGTAGTACATATACACACATATATACATATACATGTGTATATACATATTTACATATATACTTTCCTCCTGTCTGTGTGGGGGCAGAGTGTACTTGACCTGTGCACTCTCCACTCACATCTATGTTGAAGTTGTAGCAGTCCGGCTCGTCGTTCCTGGACAGTGCCTTCAGATGCACGGTGCGCAACGGGAATCTGTAGGTGATTTTGATGACGCTGTCAAAGTTGATAGAGGCGTTGAAGGTGCCATTGTATTGTCGCAGAAACTCCTCTATGTCGTACACCCACTTGTCTTGTTCCAACACAGGACCGACATGCAGACAGTCTGCAAAACATAGGAACAGCATAAACTTCACACCTCTAGGTGCCTACCTATTTATAGAAAGGTTAATACCTTTAATTAACTTTCTTCTTTTTTTTTAAATGAAGGATTGTCTGTTTGTTAAGTTTTACATCCTAGCAACATCTAAGGTCATATCAGGATAGGTGCCGAGTTGCGAGAAGGCGCACTCATGACTTAATAGTGCTGCCCCACTGGGATACCAGGCCCCCAATTTCCCACTCAGTCACATTGATACTAAAGGTGGATGCAAAGTAATCACTTTGTCTCTTAGATACTGAAGCATCATGACAAAAGACTATTATCGATATTACAAATTGCTCAGCCGCTGACACCATGACCCATAATCCCACATAGTCACATTATCCTGATACTGTGCTAACCAGTCATTGTCCTATCCTATTAATACCGAGTGTCAGGCTATGTAGTGACAAGTATCAATATTATAAGTCATTGGTTTGACTCGACTGGGATTCGAACTACCAACTTTGCGCTCTACCGATTCGGCCACCGCGTCCAGTCCAGGAGGCTCGAGGACAGGGTGATATATATATCAACGCATATCAGGATGGGTACCGACTTGTGAGAGTGCATACTCATGGCGACTTTATAGTGCTGCCCCATGGGCAGACCCTGCTGCCTGCATCATGACCTGATATCCCACTCAGTCACATTATTCTTATACTGAGCCCCCGTTCGCTTGATACAGGGGCGCCTTTAGCTCGGCTGAATGACACAACTGCCGTATTAAGCCACCAGAAAGCAAATTCGTCCCAGCGAGTGGAGGCTAGGCCCCGCGCAGGAGGCGGAGGGGTGCATGATGGGGGTCCCACCCCCACCCAGACAGGGTGCAAGACACTACAGGCATTATTACATGCGATAAAGGCTTTATCACTATCCATACACACACACATAATATATATATATATATATATAATAAATATATTATATATATGATATATATTATATGTATGCTATATATAATATGCTATATATACACTATATATCAAATATGACACAAACTCATGTTGCGCTTGCGGCTGCAGCAACGGCTACGGATCTGGCTGCTGCGACTGAGCGAGGTACCTGTGACGTGCGCGCTGTCATAGTCATAGCTGGTGTTGTTGTCGTAGATCCTGCCGCGCCGGTAGTGCTGGTTACACAGCTCCGGCTGCCTGTTGTGACCACCCTCCCGGATGAACCTGTACGTGCCAATCGCCAGGGACTCGGTCAGGTTGTACTGCCACCGGAAAGAACAAGCTGCACTTGTAACACTAAAGCTGTTCAGCATTGAAAACAAGTTCTAGCATGAATTTATGTTATGGACAGGGTAAATAAACCATCATTAAACAAATTTCACAAGTTTTAGTGCACGCCCGTTCGCTGGATTGTTATTGTTGGATGGAGATTTTACGTCCTGGCAACATTTAAGGTCATATCAGGATGGGTACCGACTTGTGAGTGCGTACTCACGGCTGTAATGTCTACAATGGCGACTTTATAGTGCTGCCCCATGGGCAGACATGCCACCTGCACCATGACCTGATATTCCACTCAGCCACATTATTCTGATACTGAGCCCCCGTTCGCTTGATGCAGGGCCGCCTTTTGCTCGGGTGAATGACACTAGTCACGTATTAATCCACCAGAAAGCAAAATACAAATAACAAGAAACAAAATCATAAGGGTGGCTACTTGCAAGCACTATTGCAGTGCATGTGAGTGGGCAAGCTGATTTCAAATGTATCTCAGCCTTCGGCTTCTATCCATATGAAATCACTCCACCTGCGTTGGTCATTGCAGAGCCCTATATAATTGTCATAGAAGGGTCATTGTAGCGTCTAATTGCTTGTGTCTCCGTAAGGTTGTACTGCCATGGGGATGAACAAACTGTTGTTCTAACAAAAACTGGAAGTCATTGCAACATGTAGGTTAAAGCTGACTTTATGAGGATATGAGGTGGGTGAGTGGGTCTGTCTGTGTGTGTGTGCGTGCGTACGCGGAGAGCAAAGAGGGGCGTGGGATAGGGGGAGAGGAAATAGGGAGGGGTGAGGGGAGAAGCAAGAGGGGGAAGGGGAGAGGGGAGGTGGGGAAAGGGAAGGTTTAGTAGAAGAAAAGAAAACCCTGTGTAAAATAAAATACTCTAAAATATTTTTATAGCTCAACCAACATTTTTTTTTTTTTTTTGCATATACAATCCTATTTAAACAAAATATTTATCAAATGAGAAAGCATATTTTACTCTTTAAATGATTTCTTTAATTAATAATCTTTTCAATGAGGTTTCTATGCATGTCAGTCTAATTTTTCATGTAAAGTATAATCGCACACTCCATGCAGCCTATCCTTTTGATGGCCTTCATGAGTATAAATTTTAATTTTAATTTTAATTTAAAAAACTAACATGAACGCTTCTAAATGTGGGCTGGATTGGGTGGCTGCACACACCTGCTGCATGGCGTAGTTGATGCTGCTGTAGAACTCGGGGATGGTGTAGATGGCGTAGGCGCCCGTTGCCGGAGGGTAGGGCAGCGTCTCGTAGCTGGGGTTCCAGTCCTTCAGGTACAGGTGCTTGAAGGCGATTGTGCTCTTCTCCAGGAAGTTCACATGGGACGCGCGCGAGAAGCCGAACGACGTCAACTGTTCAGAGAGGGTGAGTGGGTGATTGGTTGGTTGTTGGGAGTTTTTACGTCCTGGCAACATCTAAGGTAATATCAGGACGGGTACCGATTTGTGACAGTGCATACTCATGGCGATTTTTACAGTGCTGCCCCACTGGGAAATCAGGCCGCTGGCACCATGACCTAATATCCAACTCAGTCACATTATCCTGACACTGAGCTAACCTATCCTATTAATGCCGAGCGCCAGGCTAGGAAGTGACAAGTATCAAATGTATAAGTTATTGGTTTGACTCGTCCAGGAACCGAACTCCCGATCTCCCGAGGTTGGCTGGCTGGCTGGCTGGCTGGCTGGCTGGCTGGCTGGCTGGCTGGCTGGCTGGCTGACTGACTGACTGACAGACACACAAAGCTTCATCATATTCATACACACACCTTTGTGGACTAACTCATACTTCAAACACACAAAGTGGTCAATACAAACCTGCACAGTCGCTAAGATCACTTTGAGGAACTGGAGAACCAGTTTCCATGGAAACTTCCCTTTGGCCTTCCACTTCTCGTAGGGGTTCATGAAGAAGAAGCGCAGTTTGCGCCGGAAGCGGTTCACTGAGTGCGGGGAGAAGGCATTCGTCGAGCCGGCCAGCCGGGGGTCGTCCGGCCCCGGCGAGTAACTCTCCATTTCTGAAAAGTAAAGAAACAGAAACCTATCAATCTCAGCAATGCACTTATATTATGAAGATCTATTATTAGATTAGGTCTGCTCTCTCAACGTGTGATAACACTACTTACTCACTGCTGACTTGGCAGGTTATATAAATGTGCCTCAGCATATATAGTATAGTTATACGAATCTTACCTGGGTATAGATGATGGATAACTGTTGTTTTCCCGAGGTATAAGCCTCGGGTAGACGTGGGCTAGGGAGAAGGAAGCACGTGAGGTACCAGCAATTTTAACCTACTTATTCAGGATAAAAATGATCTTTCAATACAATGGATACTATGATTTTCCCGTAATGGTACACCAACGGGATAGACGTGGTAGGGTGTGGTGGGTGGGCCCTAGCCCACGTCTACCCGAGGCTTATACCTCGGGAAAACAACAGTTATCCATCATCTATACCCAGGTAAGATTCGTATAACTATACTATTTTACCTCGGTATACAGCCTCAGGCTAGCCTCAGGCTAGGGAGACCTTTACATAATTCATTTTTATCCTTAATATCATCCATTCTTATTATAATATTCAACGTTTTTGTTCTCACCTATTCTTGTTAGTTGGCGAGCAGGCGCTTTGCAATGCCGGTAGGCTTTTCTAGTCGTTTGTTGTAATGTTTTGCAAACGACTTAGCCGTCTTCCAGCCTGCATGCGCTAGTATTCTTTTCACAGAAATACCTAGCAACCGTGCCTTGGAGACCATGGCACCTCTAGTTGAGTGGGAAGAGTATTTGCCCGTATCCACTCCAGCCAATTTCAACACCGTAATTGTCCATCTGGCAAGGGTGTCTCGTGAAATTGCCTTATGTGGCTTTATAAAGCTCACTAATAGTTGTTGTGATGCACGTAAATCCTTTGTCTTAGATATATAAGCCCGTATGGCTGACACAACACATAATTTCCGATCATTCGGAAAGCAGTCTAAGTGAACCGTAGATAAAGGGTCACCTAACGTGTTCGATTTGAGCAATTGTGCTAAATCAAACGTAGCTTGTTTCTTGTCTATTTCTAATCCAGTTAAGGATAAAGCAACAATCGTCTGTCCTCTGTGTCCGGTTACTAATAATAACAGGACCGCGACCTTAAAACCTAATTGTTTTATATCTAACCACGAGTTGTGAGGCCAAGCCTGAAACAACTTAAATACTATAGAAACATCCCAAAACCGACTATACTTTGGTTTTGGAGGATTCCTTTGATAAATTGACCGAAGTAGATAACAAAGAACATAATGTTTTCCAACTGTTTCGCCATCAATTCTAGGTAATATGATTGATAACGCACATCTTGCCGCATTGATCGACCCAAAGGATAGTCCTTCATCCTCTAGAGAACGAAGAAAACGAGCTACTTGTGAAATTGTTGGATTTGTTGGCTTAACTTTCATTAACAAACAATGTACACCCCATTTCTTTAAATAGGTTGTGTACATTTTGACAGTTCCTGGCCTCCAGGCATCAGATACTATCCTATTCTCAGTAATTTTGTCCAATCCAAATTGCTGCAGCTGTTTCCTTAGAAAAGGAATGCCAATAGGGGCGTCGTTGACACGTCGCCGTGAACCACTAGCGGTCCGTGGTGTGTCAGATTCCCGAGTTTTCTTGGGAATCGTATATGTTCTTTTGCCAGTTGTGAAACTGCTGGCAGCCAAGGTTGCGTGTCCCAATCGGGCACCACCAGTATAGCATGTGTCCCTTCCAAACCGATTTTCCTGACAACTCGGCTGATAATGCTAAACGGTGGGAAAATATAAAAATAATTATTTTCCCAGGTAATAGCAAATGCATCTACTTTCCAAGCCTCCGGTTCAGGATGCCAAGAAACATAACAAGGTAATTTGTTATTATTTCGTGATGCAAACAAGTCAACTTTAGGTGTACCCCATTTTTCACAAATGAAGTTAAACAAAGGTGTAGAGAGAGACCATTCTAAATGGTCATGGAAATTTCTACTTTTATGGTCTGCAAGTGTATTTTGTGACCCTGGAATATGCGCTACAGTCAGCCAGACTTGTTGAGCCTGTGCCCAGTTCCAAATCAGTTTAGACAACTGATTGCAAGGCTTTGATTTGGTTCCACCCATGTTACGAATATATGCCATGGCAGTAGTATTATCAGTTAGTATTCTAACTTGTGATTTATGTATCTTTACTAAACTACATAAGCCCAGATAAATAGCACGCAATTCTAGCGCATTAATATGGTCTGATTTTTCATCATCAAGCCATCTACCTCCTGTTGTGACCCCATCTCGATGAGCTCCCCAACCTTCTAACGAAGCATCAGTAGTAATTACCGTATTAGGTTCCGCCATGCGGATTGGATTTGGTGAACTTGCTATGTGTTGCATCCACCATGCAATATCCTGTAGCCCTTCTTGCGAAATAAACATCTTTCGCTCAAAATTCCCTTTAGTTCGTGTTAACGCTAAATTTTTATCTATTTCTAGAGATTTAATATGGGCCTTCCCGTATAGAATAGCGGGTGCATACGATATCATTATCCCAATAAGGACTGCGACCTGTCTAATTTTAGGTTTTGGTAACTTAATAAGCTGGGTCGCTGTATTCATAAACTTAATTAGTTTTTGTTCTGTTATCGACACTGTAAGAGACTGTGTATCCAGAATAAACCCTAAACATTTGAGTTGTTTTGTTGGTTTAAGCACTGACTTTTGTGGATGTACATAAAACCCCAGTTTAGTGAGTAATGCACATAAATCCAAAACTGCATTCACACAATCAATTTGTGTTGATGCTATAATAAAGGAATCATCTATGTATGGAAACATTATATGACCCTTCCGCGCCATTACTGAGAAAACAGGTTTAAGCAGTTTAGTGAATAAACGAGGGGCACAAGCTAAACCATTCGGCATGCAGGTAAACTCATAGAGTTGGTTATCCCAAAGAAACCGAAGAAATTTCCGGTCTTTTTCCCTTATGGGAAGCGTATAATATGCATCTTGTAAATCAACACTAGCCATCCACGCATCTGGCGTAATCAGATCTCGTGCCGTATCTAGCGAGAACATTTTAAAATGTCGATATTCAACCATTTTATTAAGGATTGTTAAATCCAGGATCATTCGAACCTCGCCATTAGGCTTTGGTCTCGAGAAGATGTTTGAAATAAACTCTCCTGAACAGTATGTCACTTTTTGTATAATTCCTTTCTCAAAGAATTTTTGTACCTGTTTAGTTAGTGCCTCTCGTTCAACCGGTTCAATGTTATAAGGAAAAGGTATCCTGCCTTGTACCGGAATTTGTGTGAAGGGAATGTGAACACCCCTAACTATTTGTAAAATTTCTTGGTCACTAGTAATTTTGTGCCACTCAGAAATATGATTATTAATATTACCAGCCACAAAGTTGCTTACAGTTTGTGTGGTTTTAGAGGCTGGAAGGACTTGTAACGTCTGTGTTTCAACCTCTACTTGGACCCGCCCCTGGGGAAGGGTCTCGGCGAGTTGACGCCTCGGCCTAGTGGCCGTGCGGTGTTGTCGGTCCAGCCTGAGCGAGCGCCCCGGCCCCGAAAAGCTTGACCGAAGTTTGAGCCCGGTCTGGTTCCCCTGGTGAACCGCCGTGGACGAAAATCCCCTCGTGACCTTTTGAAACGAGGAGTTTCCTGTTTCTTCTTACCATCCATGTTTTTGCCACTCTTGGCTGCAGTTTCTACCTCTTTATAGAGGTATTGTAGTTGACCGCCAAACATTTTCGTGTTATCTAAAGGTTTCCCTTTAATCGGCTCTGGAGCGAGAAAGAGCGTAAACTCTTTCCCATCATTATCCGTAATCTTCTTTGAGCGAGCCACTTCTTTGCCAGCATCTGTGCAAACCGACTTGAAGACATTTTCATATCTTCGATACGACAGGTAATTACCTGCCGCCGCCAACAATGCAATTCCTTTGTCCATCGTCTTAGCCAAAGACGAGAACTTATTTTCTCGTTGCATTCTATTTGCCACAGGAGCAATAGCTGTTAGGGTACCAAGCACCGCCTTATGCACTGTGTGCAACACACCCTCAAATCTCTTACGGTCATCCGTCATATTGACATCTCGATCCATCTCCTTAATGATGGAGTTGGGAACACCTTTAATGCCTGTTAACTCATCTGCTAACTTGGAAATAATCTCCGCCGGTTTAAACGTGCGGAAATGGCCATTAATGTTCTCACGCATAAGCGTAGTGGTTTTCACACGCTTAGCCTTTGGCTTCTCCACTTTCTTAGCCACTTTGCCACCAATGGCAGCATAGACACCTTCATATTGTGTGTCTGAGTCCGATTCCGTGGAAGTGGAATCTGTGGACGAATCGGAAGAAGAAGAATCTTTCCTCTTCTTCTTCTTCTTGGACTTGGTCTTCCGCTTTTTGCGAAGTCCAGTCTTCCCCCGTTCCTTGGTGAAATCATCACCAGAAGAAACGATATGTTTCTTCTTCTTCCTCCGTTTAGGAGAAGGAGGAGGAGCCTTAAGCTCCATCGCTGAGTCTGTCTCCGAGAAATCCTCAAATGAAGACTCCTCTTGGACACTCGGCATTCGCCGTTTACGAGACACCGGTGGTTTGAGAGCCATAATATGACTCTCCATCGCCGCAAACCGCGTCTCCCAATTTTGAGCCGCGGCGCCGTCAGGCACTATGTCCTCCTCGGAGAGAATATGCGCCCCGGGCTGTGTCGAAGGCCCTGCCGACAACACGGGTGAGGAGTCGTACTCCTCGTCCAGTCCACTCGGAACACGCCCCTCGGCTGCTGCTGCACCGCGCTTACTCCGCTTCGTGGCCATCGGGAACTGAAACAAAGATTTTTGGTCAGTCCCGGTATATATATATGTCTCAATATGGTTGTTTCAAACTCATTTGGACATCTAGTGGTGTTAGAGAACGTGTTTATACCGTTATAACACAGGCGTAATAAGCTAAATTTGTGCGTGGGTTGTGGGTCAAGCCCAAACCTTACGCGGGGTCGGGACCAGTGTATCGGCCCGCCCATCCCTCTGTTCCGCACACTTCTCCCACCTGTGACTACTACGTCAACAAGTTGGAGAAAATGCTACGAAACTCGGAGAAACGCCTGAAAAAGTTTGTGGGGAGTCTATAAAAGAAACCCAGGAGCATCTCCAACATTACTCTCTATTAGAGTACGAGAGAATTTCCACAGGAGACGAGGCAGAGCCCACATCTCTACCCATAATCACACGGTGACTCGGGTGTTGACAGAACCGCTAATGATCGGTTTCAATCCTTCGAGAAGGAATTCTATCCTTGGTTTTTTATAACCAAATAACTCGTCCAAAAT
This sequence comes from Branchipolynoe longqiensis, assembly GCA_030323885.1. NCBI lineage: Eukaryota > Metazoa > Annelida > Polychaeta > Phyllodocida > Polynoidae > Branchipolynoe > Branchipolynoe longqiensis. The sequence continues at coordinate 114,567,460 of CM059187.1, read as the reverse complement.
GGACCAAAGAAAGTCTAAACTTTCCATAATGATGCTCTAATGCATCATGATTAAGCTAACCACAGTTTTTATGATACTTACTGCGTATTAGCTTGTATGTAGACTAAATTTGCCGGAGCAACCCAACGACACGTAATCCAGTCGTGAGTTGTATATGCTAATTGATGGTACCTCACGTGCTTCCTTCTCCCTAGCCTGAGGCTAGCCTGAGACTGTATACCGAGGTAAAATACCTCATATAGTACCATGAGACAGGCTTGTAAACACTATATAAGTTATAGCCTATCAAATCCGTAATGGATAAGTATTGTTGTCACACCTTGCAACACAGACCTACTATCAGTACTTGGATGGGCCACCATGGCTATACGAGATGCAATAGTCTCATCATACAGACTTATTGCATACCAAATCACTAATGGATCTTGGTATTGTTGTCACATGTCACGCCCTAAAACAGTATTTGGATGGGCGACCACCTGGCTATATGAGGGATCGAACCCACAACCTCCCGAACGCGAAGCTGGCACTCATCGGATTCGGCCATCCCGCTTGGATGAATAATTTCGAGCATGTGGACGATCAACTGTGAGATCAATAAGGACATTGTCACTTGCAAACTTCCCCATAATAGGATCATGAGAAACACTCACCAGGTGATAAAATATTCGGTCCTCATAGATATAGTATTATTCACAGCTTAATTATTGAATTTCGTTTGAAGATGGACGTGCTTATCTATACTGAGATGGTATCCACTGATAGTTCACAACTATGTCGGCCTAGTACTAGTAGAGTTGGGTTTTCGGCAGTCTAAAACCTATTTCTGATGGCGCGCCATCTAAAACCTAGCTTTTGATGGCTTTTTGACATTTAGACATCTTAAACAATGTAATACTCTCTAAACACACATAAATCTGAGGAAAACCTTTGTTTGCTTGTTAATTTGTTAATGTTATATTAGTTGATTAAGCAGCGGAAATTTCAATCATGGACGATTGGTCTTCCTCATTCCACTGCTCCTTGCTCTATTCAAATAATGCCAAGCACCAGGCTAGGTAGTGACAAGTATAAATTGTTACGTCATTGGTTTGACTCGACCAGGGTTCGAACCCGTGGGTTCGAATCCCACGACCAACCAAAATGGGAGGCAGATGCTCAACTCATTCGGCGACCCCATCTGGTCTTGTTATTTAAATGTAACCAATTCACATAGCCTATATTAAATTATAAGCAATAGTACAACACTGGTTTATTTACTGAACCAGCAGAAGACTTTACAATATTCCACATATATTTGACTGTCAAGAATAAAAGTCACAAGAGCTAACTCCACATTAGTGTCCATGTTTGGGGTGTAACTATGTCCAGTTGCTTTGTGTGCATTTAAAGTTGCATAGTCTGATGCTTTTGAGTTTTTGCTATTTTCTGAGATAAATATATTATACTAATCGTTATAATCTACTTTACTTTAGTTTGAAGTAACTTTAATTTTAAATGGCTAAGTTTGGAGATATTTGATGTCAAAACATGCCAAAATAATTTTGGCAAGCACGCCAAAACTCTGACACCATAGACTTCAGTAGTAATGGTTTCTATTAATTGACTTATTATGCCCTTCTATGCAGCAACAAATGCTTAATAAGTGCACCAGTGTCTAAGTTGAATATGTAGAATCAAATCTAGATAAGTGTTTTGGTTTTGAAAATTTGATGTTTTCATCGGACCATGCAACTTACTCTTAATGAGATTATACAGAAGTACCATAGTTTAAATTCTACTATGTTTTCTTGATGCCTCTAAGGGATTTGATAGAGTGAATCATGCAAAACTGTTTTGAAAAATTAGTGCAGCGTGGTACTCCAGGCTATCTAATCAGGATATTAATATTTTGGTATTTTCACCAATCAATGGTAGTCAAGTGGGGCGATGCCATGTCAGAACCCTTCCAAATCAGTAATGCTGTACGTCAAGGAGGGATATTGTACCCTTATTTATTTAATATTTATATGGATGACTTTTCAAAAAGGTAAAATCAGTGTAAAACTGGATGTATTAATGGATTATCATTTCTAAATCATCTTATGTATGCCGATGACTTGGTAATATTCTCACTATGTAGTAGTGGACTGCAAATCCTACTTAATATATGCTCCGAATATGGCATACAAGCTGGTATCAAATACAATGCTATTAAAAGTATGGTAATGATCATTTGGTCAAAATATGACAAGGATACTGTCTCAGTTCAGGCTACGTTGTATATATGATGTCGTATATATATACAAATAGCCTGAACTGAGACAAGTAATTATGTGTGGTCTCTGTGGTCTAGTGGTTAGGGTGTTGAACTTGTAATGTGAAGTTGTTTGGTGTTATGGATTCAAACCCTGTATGGTTCATTCCTTTTTTTACATTCAACAAGAAAAAAACGTGTTCCTTCTATGTGTTTCTGATTGAATTCTGCAATGTAATTGTACTAGCATATTTTACATTAAAGTAAATATATTTCCTGTTTTAACTAATCTAAAGAAAATTGAAAATACCTCAGTTTTACTCTCCCTTCTCTCCACTAATTCAGACTCAGTCATTTTCAAAACAGCAACTGGAGTCCCAGCCTCAGCACCCCCCCCCCCCACCCCCACCGACCTCAGCACTCACCCTGACCCAGTTCAGGTGCAGTGAGTCTTCAACTCTCCCCCACATATCTGGTTATATAAGCATAACAACTAAGCAGAGTTGTGCTTGGAGAGCCACGAGGTATAACGAGTTTATATTCCAAAAAGATCATTTGCACTATACTCGGAATAGGCTATTTTAGCTCAAACCCACCAGGTTCGGACTAATCGGTCCAGCCAGAGAGAGAGAGAGTGTGTGTGGCATGTGGTACATGTATGGTAGGTGGTATGTGGTATGTGGTGTGTGTGTGTGTGGTGTGGTGTAGGGCCCCTATGTGTTATTTTTTCAAATATATTGGAATCTCAATTTATCTTGATCAACATTATTAGTGCTGGATTGTTGTTTGTTTGTTGTTGTTTTACGTCCTAGCAACATCTAAGGTCATATCAGGACGGGGAGTTCTAGTCGAGTAATTTGATCAAGACCACCACACACAACCAGCCTGCATTGAGCATCATACCAACAGCTTGCATACATCCAGCCTGCATATACCGTCACACATAACGTGAATACATGCACTACCACACACGCACCCTGGATACACCCAGCATGCACACACCCTGCATACACTATCACGCATAACTTACCTGCATACATCATCACACATGCAGCACCATAGCAACAGCCTGCATACACCCAGCATGCAGACCAGGGGGATAGCTAGGCGTACGCGCATACGCCAAAACGTCCCCATCGTTTTGTCCAAACAAATTTTTATTAAAAAATAATAGAGAGAGGGAGAGAGAGAGAGACAGAGAGACAGACAGACAGAGAGAGAGAGAGAGAGAGAGACAGAGAGCGAGAGAGAAGGCATGTAGTAGTCCGGAGTGTCGAAAACTCAAGTCTAAATGTGTAAAATCCGCCAGCTTAAGCTTAAGCGGCCCCCTAAACCCCCTGCCGAAATTAGGAGTACACATCGTTAAAGGTCTATCTACGCCCCTGCATACACTATCACACACCCAGCCTACACACACATCATACACAACCAGCCCACATATCCGGCAATAAGTGAATAACTAATTAGTAGCCATGCTAATTCCTACACCAGCATATCCGACAATCCCTTTGTCTACCTGCCAGTTACGTAATAATAATAATAATATTACTAATAAATAATAATATGTAAAAACACTTCCCAGAACTTCAGAACTCCTCCATTAATCTCAAATGAGGAACTTAAATTTCCTGCTGACGAGTCACTTCTGACTGATTAAACTGCTGTGGGTACAACCTAACAACCAGACCGCCCCAGCCTCGCCCTGCCTGGGTGTTCAAATGGCCGTTATGACAAGGAAAACCCTGGCTGAATGCAGCAGGGGACTGCCATGTGGGTGGGTACGACTGGTAGTGAGAAGACTTTTACCTGGCCTTGCCCCGGTCTTGCCGCGCCTACTCGACGCTGGCATCTTCAGAGTGACACGTCCGCAGAATTGACTTGTTGACAACCAATCGTCGTTGTTGTATAGCCACAATACCAAGGACTACTTGGGCCGCCTCTGGGCTTGAAGTGATCCAACGCCTGCACTGCCCCATATAATTATAATAACCTCCAAAATCCCGCAGCCACAGTCATATCAAATCAGTCATACTCATTCAATCATTTGAATCAAGTTATTCCTGCCAGGTGGCGCTTATGTTACAACTAATGGCGACTTGTCATTCTGGGAAGGGGTGTCAGACAACAGGCATTTCCCACGAACGTTGCTAAAATAGAAATTTTAACGAACGACTTCTGCGTTTTAAAACATAGTTCTTCACTACCCGCTCAAATGTGTGTAGTGTGATGATTATAAATCTATTGAATGCATGTATCTAGGCCAGTACCAAGTGTAATGTACTTATATGACCCACTAACGTAACAAGCTTACATCATACTTTATAGGTGTCTACGGGGGCTTGTTGAAAGATATATCGCTTAAAACGTTTCCACATTGTTAGATTGTGATAATTTTACTTGACTAGGTCTAGGTATGATCATGACGTACATGTTTATCTCAGACAAACATCCCCCCCCCCCCACCCCTACCACAAATGAGACGGTCATCAGTACTACCTGCGAGTTTGGATCATCACACTGAACTCAACGGTAGTTGGTTTGGTTGCCACTGATGGCAACATATAAGGTCATATCAGGACGGGTACCGACTTGTGACTGTGCACACTCATGGAAACTTTATAGTGCTGCCCCACTGGGAGACCAGGCTGCCAGTACCATGACCTGATATCCCACTCAGTCACATTATCCTGACACTGAGCTAACCAGTCCATGCCCTATTCTAATGCCGACCACCTGACTAGGAAGTGACAAGTATTAATTTTTAAGTTATTGGTTTGACTCGACCAAGGTTTGAACCCATGGGTTCGAATTCTACGATCTCCCAAAACGAGAGACGGATGCTCAACTCATTCGGCCACCCTGTCTGGTCAAGTTCATGTTGAAATAAGTATTATTTTTAAAAGGGGTAGATCCAGGGGTCGGACTAACGAATGAGCACAGTGAAGGCCCTGTCACACTACAACGTATGGTGCCGGCGTGTGCGTAACGTGTTGAAAAAAACTTCAAATCAAAATAGGTCGGCATATGCCAAACTTTTCACGCTACAAGGGATCAAAATGGGCATACACACAACGTACGCAACGTATGCAGAACATATCTCTGACCTATTGAGAGTGTTCATTTGCGTCACAAAACGTTCGCATACGCTGAGGGTACGCTGACCAACATTACGAACGTTACTCCATCGCTAGAAGTATGGCGTATACGTTAAGTATGCTGGAGATACGGCAGGCATATGTTCGAAGTATGTTTGGAGTACGTTATGCATCCATTGGCAGTATGTATACTGTACGTTCTCAATGGATAACATGCAGCAACGTATTCCAATGTATCCCTAAAGGCCCTGTCACATTACGACGTATGGCGGCATATGCGTAACGTGGCGCAGTAATTCGAAAAATGTTATAGGTCAAGATAAGCCAACCTTTTTGCACTGCGGGTGGTCGCGGCGGCTTTTGAAGCGTATGCATAACCTATACGTAACCTACCCCTAGCCTATGGCGCCGTATTCAAAGCATAATATGACCTATGCGCGACGTACTCTGATGTGGGCTGATGGTTGTGATTGACAGGTCCAGCATATGCATAACCTATGCCAACATATGGCCAACCTATGCCTAGCGTATGAACTTATGAGTAGCATATGCACAACCTACGTGAAACCTATGCGCAGTGTATGCAAAGAGTGGAATGACGTATGTTATCGCGGTTGGGTCACCTGGGAGGTTGCCACCTGGGTATAAATACCCTGGAGAATTTGGTTTCTCCACACTCTACCACCATGCCACCAAAGAGGAACACCACTACTGCTGCTGCTACACAAGCCTCCAGGGCTGCGCTCACTGGAGGAGGACTAGGCCGTGGGAGAGGCAGGAAGAGGCAGACTATGCCAACTTCACCATCTTCACCATCACCAGTCTCCTCACCTGCCTCCTCACCTCACCACTCTCCAGAACACCACTCTCCAGAACACCACTCTCCATAACACCACTCTGCATTGGAAGAGATGGAGATGGAAGTGGAGACGCAGACGACGCGTCAGTGGCGGCCCCACTCCAGCTCTCCATCTCCTGCTTCTCGGGGCAGCACACGGGCGTTGTCCATCGCCTCCACCGCCTCCGCCAGCACCTCCGGCCTCTCCTCTGCCAAGAGAAGGAGGGCCATGAAGAGCGACTGTTCTCTGTCGCTGTTCGAGGAGAATGCTCGACTTCCTGCAGGAGAATCCAGTCATCTGGAATGTCAAGATGACAGACTACCGCCGCTACAGGAAGGGGAAGATGTGGGAGGACCGGCGATGCTGTTGGGGAGGACATCCATCCATCTCCAGAAGTGGTTCAAGTCACTCCGGGGCACCAACATGTGACGCCACAAAAAAAAAGATCGGGGACGGACCGCCAAAACTGACTGAGAGGGAGCAGTGGATTATACAAAAGTTCGGTTTCCTGCCGTCCATCGTCCGTCACCGCCCGGAGCCCTGCAGAACTGTAAGTACATAATCTTTTATCCTTCTGACTAGTGTGGGCTTTAGGATCCTCGTAAAACCCCTATTATTCTGGAGAATTTGACAAACCGATATATGTTATTTACGTAATTAATCTTGATAAATCAAGTTAATTGTTTAATGTTATATATTTGTTGTTCTTTATTGTTGACTTGTGTTGTTATCGTTATTTCGAGAAGTCGACAATCGATATATGTTATTTACATAATGAATCTTGATATATCAATTTAATCATTTATCGTTAAATATTTGTGCTTTATTGTTGACTTATGTTGTTGTTAACGTCTTTTGTGGAAATATTGATTTGCATTCATGTTACTTATGTTATTTTATTATTGTGTCTTGCGGGTGGCAGCTGCCATAGAGGCTGCGCAGCAGGATGTTGGCATCGATGAGAATGTCAGCGCGGATCTGGATATGCAGATGGAGGAGGACCTTACCGCCACTCCTCCCGCTCCAGTCCGAAAGGGGAAGCGCTCAGCCCCAGACAACGCAAACCTCCTCGCTGCCATCCAGAAGAGGTTCGACGAGTCCGGGGACATGCTGAAGGTCATGCAGCTGCCACCTACACCGGTGATGATGCAGTGATCCACCGGATCTTGTCGCAGGGGTTGGAGGCGGATTGCCAACGTCAACAAGGCATTCAGGCTCCTGTGGCTGCGGCGACTCATGTGGCTGCACCGGCTCCTGTGGCTGCACTGGCTCCTGTTGTTTGTGTGCCATCAACAAGTAACTTATGGGTGACCAATTGGTCACAAACTGTGACCACAATTGGTCACAGTTCCAACTGCGCATGCGCATGTGCTTTTGGTACATGTTTTGGTACATTCTACTAGTTGCCCGCACTAGCTGGGCGGGCAACTAGCCCGCCCCAGGAACTTTGTCGGAGTCGGCCAGCCAGCCGTTCGACCGACTATTGAACTTGTCGGGGATCTCGGGAGTGTTGGGGGTCTCCAATTTGGACCTCTTCCCCCCCCCCCCCCCTGTCAGCCCCGATGTCACTAGGTGGGGCGGGCTCCAACAGGACGACAGAAAAGTGATTGTAAATAGTTGTAAATATGTGTATATATGTGTAGATATGTAGCTATGTAGATATGTAGTCATAGTTTGTATTTTTAGTAAAATCTTATGTTGTATTGTTTATCTTTGTATGTTTGTATGTGGGTCGTTCTCAGAAACTGTGTACCACTTGAGGTAGTCTATTAGAAATGCATATTTCAAAGAAACCCTTTATTGGAGTGTCAATATTTAGATTTCATCAGTTAGCCAAATAATGTGGGAGTAAAGCTGCGTTTACACGGGCAAGTTAAAACGCCCCAGCTGGAACCAGTTGCCTAGATCGGTTCACATTTGCCCGTGTAAACGCGCCTCTGAGGCGTTTTAGGGCTGAAACGTTCCAGCTGGAACGTTCCGCGAATACCACCTCAGGAGGTGATCTACAGGAAACGTTTCAGCTTGTTCCCGGGCGGCGGTAGTATAAAATAGTAGTGCGTGCCGGGAACAGGGGGAGCAGTAACTAATCGCTGGTGCCCGGCAGTGTTAGGGCCCGATTACGCCGAAATCTAGTGAATGCGATCATATTTAACAGAATTAAATCCTCAAATAATGAAATTTAATTAAATTAACCATAAATTCCAAGCGATATTAACGTAGCAGCTACATCGGCGTCGAATCGACGAGTGTAAACAAAACAAATAGCAGTGATCGCCGCAACCAGCGAAAATCCGCGCATGCTCAGAAGCCACGAAAATATAGTTGTTTTGGGGAGTTTTCAGTCGCATTGGTGCGCTGAAGGCTGCCGTGTAAACGCGCCACGAGAACGTTTCAGGTAGAACGCTTTGTCTTGAATCGTTTTACTTTTGGCCGTGTAAACGCAGCTTAAAACACTTCATATAAATCGCCTTGTCTAGAACGTTTCACAATTCCCCGTGTAAACACAGCTATAGTTTAGATCAAAAGTAAATGTTAATATTGTGTATTATGTATCTTATTGGGATGGATGTAGCTAAATACATAGAAAATTACATCACTAATTTGTGACATTGTCAACAGCATTGAAAATAAAGTGTCACAAACTTAATGAAAACCTCTGAACAACAGCTCATTTCACTTCAAATGGTCATATACAATGTCTTCATTAAGTTGAAGACATTTATTTCTAAAAAAAAAATTGTAATTATGAAATAGTTAACATTTTCTGGAGTCATTAACATCGTAACATTTCGTTTCCACTTGCAAGTACTATGAAACTCTGTATCAAACACTGAGTACAGATACAGTACAGGAACTATTTTCACCATTTGACACTATGCATGGACCCAGTTATGGTATAGTAAAAGATAAATCCTGAAATTGCCCCATAACATTGAAATTTGAGCCGAACATTTGTGTAAAATTGTTGTTTCCACTTTGTTACTCTGCTAATCTGTTACTCTGCTAATATTTTCTTGCTTTTCTCTTTAATATTCACAAATAAGACAAAACCATAGCAATGAGGTTTCAAATTATTATTACTACTGTTTATAAAGCAAGTGGCATGTGAAATGTCCTAAAAATGTCAAGTTTTGTGTGGAAAATATTTGATTTTGGAGTCAGATTGGTTTCCATGCTATACTGCTATTTATTGGGTGTGAGCATCATTTGACCTACTTAAAAATGCCAGAATATGTTTATTTTCAATTATTCAGATGCAAAAGGACATACACATTGAGGAAACTTGTTTATAGGACTTTGGCAGCATTTTGATTTTCTGGTACTGATGTCACACTATTGGTACACAACTTCTGAGAACGACCCATGTATATATATATATATATATGTACATATGTGTTAAGATGTGTAAATAAAAAAATATTTAAATTAGAATTTTTATGTCCACGTTCAATAATGGCATGCCATAATGTAATTGTTATAAATTAAAGTACAATTAAAATAAAATTGCATATAAATAATAATTATTATTAATGACACAAGTCCCTACCCTCTCTTCCCCTTTCTCCCCCTCTTCCTGTCTCTCTTCCCCTCTTCCTGTCTCTCTTCCCCTCTCTCTTCCTCTCCCTCTCTCTTCGCCTCTTTTCCCCTCTCTCTTCCTCTCTCCCTCTCTCCCTGTCTCTCTCTCCCTCCCCCCTCTCTCTCCCATTTTCTCTCCCCCTTTCTGTCCCTGTCTCTTTCTCTCACCCTCCCTTTCCCCGTGTTCTTAGTATGTACATAAAAACAGTGGTTATGCTTTCAAAAGTTTAATTCTTATAAAAAAGAGAGCAAATTCATTACAAGTAGTGTTAACTAGATTACACTGCCCAGATAAACTTGTTGTCCGCGTCTACAAGCACCAACAGGACCACGGAGTAAAAGCCCTTGTAGTTGTAGTAGAGTGACCCACTCTTTGGGGGCACCGGCAGGCGATGTGATTCCCAATCCCATCCAGAGCGCCACAAGTATGGGGGAAATTTCACTTCTCTAGGAATTGGTCTGCGATGGCACGCCATCCTTGTGGAGTCGTCGGACACGTCATAACCTCGTCTAGGTACTCGTCTACATTGGCCTGACAGACTTCACACACTATGAGCGACTGTGCGTTGTGCGGGACCCTCCACCCAAACTTCATGGACGAGTATTTGTATCCTGAATGTACACGCAGCATACGTTCAATGTACGAGGCACACGTTGACATATGTTGAACATTTTGAACATGCACAAACATTTTTGAGCGGCTCAATGAACACCGACATAAGACGACATATGACGCCGTATCCCGAGTGTACCCGATTTATGCCCAACGTATACGTAACGTGTTGGTCGAAAATTGCATACGTCGGCATACACTAACGCCATACGTCGTAGTGTGACAGCCCCATGAACGAGCGATTTATGCCCAACGTATACGTAACGTGTTGGTCGAAAATTGCATACGTCGGCATACACTAAGGCCATACGTCGTAGTGTGACAGCCCCATGAACGAGTCGCAAAGCGCTGAGTATCTGGTGGGTGTGGGAGGGGGTGTCCCGCCCGCTCGGGAAAAGGTTTTTTTCGCAAAATATTAAAACAACATGGTATGTTTGTAACAAATTGATTAATAATATCAAATAAAGGGTGCTACCTTAAACATGCACTCCTCATTTTCTTTTAGGTGCCGGACGTCCACCCACCCCCTAAATCCGCCACTGTATAAAGCACTGGGGAATTTACGGTAGTCAACGTACAAGTTTTGCTTTTTACTCTGTACATGCATATTGCGGCCCAGTTACTCTCGTAGCCCAGTACCGTGCACAACTACAAGAGTGATGAATTAGGAAGTGTCGGGTGGCTGGGTTAGGGAAATAACCACGTGAATTCCCAATCTAATATGCTAAATATATTATCCAGGTACTCATCTATAATAGCACTATGGGCGTGTAGTATGTATTACGTCATGTAGATTATATCAACTTTAACGGTTGAATGGAGATATTCGAATGACCGCCATCTAAATTGGGAGGGGGGGAGGGGGGGAGGAGACAGACAGAGACAGAGAGAGACTCCTTTTTGAAAGTTTGAAAATGGTAAACCTAGTGGTCACCCACATCTATAGACGAGATCACGGTTCTGACTGCGCATGCGCTGAAAACGGCGTTGGCAGCAAAGCAAATGCGAATGGTCATTGAGTTTGTCGATACGCATAGGGAAAAACTTAGATTTTATTCAAAATGAATAGAAATACATAACAATTTGTCATAAACATGTATGCACACATGCAATATAATGATCTGGTGAAAATAGCTAAGACAAAACTAGCCATAGTTAAACATTTTGAGCTAAGAAACATACAATTTCACACAAAACAATCAGTGATATCCACACACCATTATTAATGCTTGTTCTAAATATTAAAATGCCAAATGTGTCAACAAACACTCTTTTCAGAGAAATATATAACCAATATCTGATTAACCCTACTAATTTTCTAGTTTTACATATGTCATTAACCATAGGATATGAATAAAAACATTAATAAAATAAGTAAAACTGACTCTGGCTATGGCTCTAACACTAGTCTGAGTGCCCAAATTTGTCTACATCTAAGTGCTGATTATATTGATGTAAATGCAATGCTGGATAAAAGATTAATATCTTAATTTATTATATATATTTTTTTAGTTGGTATTCTATAGCCGTGTTTACACGGGGAATTGTGAAACGATGTAGACAAAGCGATTCATATGAAGCGTTTTGGAAGCGTGTTTACACGGCGGAGTTGAAAAGTGTGTCGACGCCGGGAATCAGCAGGTGCCTGTAGCCGGCTAGCACTGCTGTTTGTTTTGTTTACACTTGGTGATTCGACGCCGATGTTGCTGCTACGGTAATATCGCTTGGAATTTAAGGTTAATTTAATTAAATTTCATTATTTGAGGATGTAATTCTGTTAAATATGATCGCATTTAATAGATTTCGGCCTAATTGGGCCCTAACACTGCCGGGTACAAGCGATTAGTTACTGCTCCATCTGTTGCTGGCAAGCCCTACTATTTTATACTATCGCCGCCCGGGAACGAGCTGAATCGCTTCAAATAAACCACCTCCCGAGGTGGTATAGATGAGGCGTTTCATATGAAGCGATTCAGCCCTAAAACGCCTCAGAGTCGCGTTTACACGGCAAATGTGTGTCGATCTAGGCAAGGCGTTTTATATGTGGCGTTTTAAATCACCCGTGTAAACACGGCTTATGTTTCAAACAAGAGCTGACTGAGATGAGCTGAAAGTAGCACATTTCATAGCTGCACCCAGTGTATTAGCATATGCCATGTGCTTCTCGCGGCTTTGCACCATGCCGCTGGAATAGAGGGGGTGTAATGACGTCACGAGACAACTTCCGGTGACCATATTGGATTACATATTGGATTACATGGAAGTGCTTACATTGTGTTTATTTACCGATTTATTGGTTTATTTGTCACTGTTTTGAGCAGTTTTCCCTGAAAAGCTGGGGGGGGGGGGGGAAAGGTTGTTTGATGGAGGGGAAGTATTTGATTAATCAAGTAGCCTCATATCTTTGCTAAAGAGCAGTATCTTGACACTTTGGATGCTCTGTCAAAGAATTAGACAGGTTCAGGCAGCACCCGCTAGGTGTCCCAACATACTTTGGCGGCCCTGACTACAGGTAGGCCCAGTGGTGGATGTAGTGTTCTTGGTATAAGACAGGGGGCGCCATAGGTGGTATTAAGTGTAATCCAAGATGGCTAACCACTGAGTGATGACGTCATGTGCACTCCCTGTATGGTGATGTAGTCTATTGAAGAGTGTGTGTGTGTGTGTGTGTGATGTCCGGGTACGGGTGGGGGGTTGTGGTAATATGCCAATACTGTATATTGAAATTAGTGTGTATTTGTTTGTTGCGGAGGGGGGAGCTATGTCAGAACTCTATATTATAATTCGTGCGTGTGTTAGGGAGAGGGGGGGGGGGCCCACCACACAGATCTAGGATATAGGTGTGCTACATTTGTTGGGGGGAGGGGGAATAGAAAGGGAAGGCTAACACTACCGAACCCCTCCTCCTATAGTTTATTAAACCAATTTCTACCAATTCAGGAAGAATGATATCTTCGATTTTTACCTAGAATGTTACCTTCCCTGGCCACAATTTCTCTTTTATAATTGTGAGATTTTTAAATTCAAAAGGGCCTTTCAACACATACTTGATTGCACATGTTTACATTCTGTGTAAAAGCGATAGCCGGATAATAATAGAACATAATAACAGTTGAACACTTCTCGCCATGATTATGGCCTTTGCTGCTGATATGGTGCTAAGCAATCACCGCTAACTAACCTCCTATATAAGCCGAGTTCACACGGGCGGTGTAAATCAATTCATAGAAATCGACTTGAATAGTTCGGGTTACATTTCGCGTGTGAATGCGCGGCTGAGTCGGATTAGGGCTGAATCGATTCGTGTGATCCGCATAGTGTAAACCACTTGTAGAGGTAGTGTACGAGAATCGATTTCTGTGAACCGATTTATTTTGCCTGTGTGAATGCACTGAGGCGGATTAACGACATCACACGCATGCGCAGTCGAGACCTTAGTTTGTTGACTTTCCGGTCGATCAAAAGCGATATTATATAATTTAGTCTATGAAACCGCTAGCTGGGCACAGATATTTTTGTCATCATTTATTTTAATGTTTTCACTGCCCAGCAGAAGTTTTGATCGTTCCAAACCAATACGATTCAGTCCATACATATCTAGGTCGAACCCACTCTCTCGTGGTGACGTCGCCTAACTGAAAACTGGTGCTGGTCAGACTGGACTTGCTCATGCGCAGATATCGATTTCCGGCCCAAGTACTGCCCGTGTGAACGGGCCGCTAATTCGATTCCTAGTATTCGCCTTGTCTAAATCGATTTATAATTTTCCCGTCTGAACACGGCTATAGATTACAGAACACATCGCAATACTCTCAATGGGGTTGATAAAGATGGATTCAGATAATTTGAGAGACATGGTCAAAGGGGGTGGTGAGACGGAAGTTGCTTCCTTTAAGGCCATGTATCCATGGAATGTTCCCTTGTGGCATGTTCCCTTGTTCTGTGTTCGCTTGTGACCTTGTAATGTGCCACACAGAAAATGATCCTGTGTTTTGCTTAGTACCCATTCCTATAGGTTGGTCCCACGGACCATATGGCCATGTTCATTGTCTGTGTGGGGCATCGCAAGGTCACAAGCGAACACGGAATAAGGGAACACGCCACAAGGGAACAGTCTATAGATACACGGTCTAATATGGGTTATCAGTCAGTATCCACTTGACAATACCTCTCTATGCGGCTATAAAGCGATAGAAATCAAGCTAGTGATATCCTTAATACCCTCAGGCCCTAAAGGCCCTGTCACATTATGATGCTTCTCGCAAGCGCGCAGCCAACACATAAAATCACTTTCTTTTTTTTTTACGTTGAGAAGCGTCAAACTTTTCGCCATGGAGGGAAAAGTTGGACGTATACATACCATATACATAGCATATGGCCAAAGTATGAACAACGTATGGCTCACATATGACTAACGTATGGCTCACGTACCTCCTGGAGAAAAATGCTCGAATTACGCTCACGGTACGTTCACAGAACGCCGGTGAACATTATATACGTTATTCGATCGCCAGAACTACGTGTCATACGTCAAGACACACTGGAGAAATGCTAAACGTACTTTAGACATATGTTATCCATACGTTATCCATACATTATCCATATGTCGTCAGTATGCGGACTGTACATTCCCACTGCCTTTAAAGTAGGTCAACGTAGTGAACAATGTTTGTCTAACATACGTCTAACGTACATCGATGTACGCCTAACACATACATAATGTATGACGGACGTCAAATCCACACATTGTCGTATGTCGAAAGTTTTGTGCATGCACAAAACTTTGCTGACCCCCTGTCGTGCGACGTCATATCTCGACGAACGTCGACGTACATTGACGTATTTTAACGAACACATAACGACGTAGCTGCCAAAAATCACATACGTCAGCGTACCTTGGCGTGATGCATCGTAATGTGACAGCCCCTTAGGTCTAATGTATGCTGAGCGCTCACTGGACAGATTACTATAGTCCACTGCAGCTATCACCGTATCAGACCAGGCACGCCTATAAGCTAACTGAGCCAATTACCTACACTACATTCAACGTTTTTACTGCACTATAAAATCAAAGAAATTATTTTAAGCTAGCACATAAACACAGTCTTGGACCACATATGTGTTGACGTCGGTCTGTATGGAAGGGAACTCGGCTCGGTTAACGCTATGCATTATACCTTAACCGCAACGCCAGAACTTTGTTATGTGAAGGAGATAGGCACAAATTTTATCAAGGTAGGTATCTGGCAAATCATTTTAAACATGGCATATATATTTGTGGTAGAAGCCTCTAACAACTAGTATCACTCACCAGTTATCCTCACAGGAGCTGTAATTGCAGTCCATGCAAACAATATTTACTTGTAATACATATAGAATTATCTTAATCAAAATCGGTTGTAATGTTCTTCAACTGGATTGCAATGATTCCTGACCTATATGCAGATGACACAGTCATGTTGCTTCTACCGATATAATAAGCGGAACATAAATTAAAATTATAATCAGATAGTCTATCTCAAATGTAAGAGCTTCGGACATGTGATATTATTTTGTCTTTGTCTCTAAAGTTGATTTATTGCCTATAGACACGGTAAAGAACAGGTTTGTATGGGTCACTAAGTGCTAATCTATAAGCACATGAGGCGAACTTAAAATATAATATCTTCGTACTTGTCAAGTATAATGGTAGCATCAGGAATCATGTTGGAACTGTTTTCTAACTTTTCTAATTAGAAGTAATCTAGTCCATTTCCCTCAGAAACCAATACGCACTGATACTAACTATCACGGATGCCCGTAGATCAGGTATTATTCAACCTTATTACTCAAAATATATGTTGTCAATCAGGCTTAGCTGAATTTAAACAATTGTATTAATTCAATACCTACACAATCCTGCCTGCTGTCAACAATCACTTTATTGTTCTCGCTAATTAATGTAGCATTACTTAATCCAGTATGATTCGAACTGGATTGCAATGATTCTTCTTATACTCTACTCTACACCATATTGGCGTCAATGAACCAAAAACAATTAGTTGGAGCAGCCTTCATTGACTTCAGCAAAGCATTCGATACAGTAGACCATATCATACTACTGGAAAAACTAGAATCCATGGGCATAAAATCCAACCCTATGGCCTGGATTAAATGCTACCTGAACAACAGGCAACAGAAAACAAAAGTAAACAATACATTATCAGACAACCAACCTGTCACATGTGGTATACTCCAAGGGTCAGTGTTGGGGCCACTACTCTTTATAATCTACATAAACGATCTTGAAAAATGGTTGCAAACCGAATGCCTCCAACTATATGCAGATGACACAGTCATATATGCAAATGGCACCACAGAAGAGGAGGTAATAACTAAACTATGCGAAAAAAGAACTTCTAAAAAAACTGCAAACACTTCAAAACAGAGCCCTGAAAATCTGCCTCAGAGTAGACAAGCTGCACCCCACCTATGACATACACAAAAGAACCAAAGTAAAACTGCTAGAAAATAGGAGAATAATTCATCTGAAAACATTAGCATACAGCTATAGTCAAGACAATAAACTCCTAACAAAACCACAAAGGGCTAGAGCAAATAATGCGCCACTACTAAAGCAGACCAGAAGCCAAATAAAAGCTCATGAGAGAAGCACGCTGGAAATGGCTGCCAAGGTGTGGAATGCCCAAACAGTAAAGGAACAACAAATTCCTGACCTAAAAACATACAAAAAATATCTGTGCAAAATAAGGCTAGGAAACCCCCACTAAGCTGCACTGCAAAGGGGCATGTGATATGTCACGGCCCACCAGCGGGACGCCCAATGGAAGGTAACCATGCCAAAAGTAGCCAGATAGCACACCACACAGCTACGTACAAGCCTATGATATGTAAATAGGAGTAGGCTAGTCTAGTAGTAAGAGTAGAAAAAATAAAACACATATATGCCAAGAAAATCCAAAAAAATTAACATAGATTACTAACCAGACCAACCAACTATCTACCTGCTGCTGAAATCCAAATTGGCAGAATTGGGGGAGGGGGTAAGGGGAATCGAACCACCGGCCTTCAGATTAGGAGTCCGACCTGGAAAAAAGTCAGACACTCTAACCACTCTGCCACAGATAACACCACCCTTTTTTTGTCTCCCCCTGATCAAGGGAGTTGTTTGCTTGGGTGGAGATCTTTACCTTATCGTTTCTCTTGCTTTGTTCTTGTTGCTGGAACCACTGGACCCATCTTTACCCGTCCCTTCCTCCTAAATAGATTCTATCAATTATTAATAAAAAAAATTCTTTTTCTATGGGAATTTGTTTCCCTTGACCACAAATATATGATTGTGAGCTTTCTAATTTAATGAGTGTCTATTGGCACATAATTGATTGTCTGCTTTTACATGTAAAAGCGATGGTTTGAACAAAAAACAAACATTTCTCGCCGTGAATATGGCCTATGCTGCCGACACGGCGTAAAGCAACCACCAATCAATCAATCAATCAAGCTGCTGAAATGCAGGCAATCAAATACCTTGTCTGCAGCTACTGTATGATAAGATAACACCGACACTACAGCTGGCCAGCATTGAAAACAACCCTGAATACCCAGGCTTATATGCTATGGACAGTATAAATACAGCCTCAATAAAGATTTAAATTTTTTTTTTAAACAACACTACTTTGTGTGAAGCCACAGTCACACTATGGCTTGCAACCTCTTACAATCACTTTGGACCAAAGAACCAACAGTCACCAGCGATCTCCTTGCGACCAAAGCAATGGTTGCCAACCTTTGGGCGACCATTTTGGTTGCAAGGAGGTTCTCAGTGCAGTAGCTGCAACCTCCTTGCAACCAAAATGGCGACCACTGAGGACATTCTGCAACCCACTTTGCGACCAACAAATTGTTGTGCTCGCAAGCAGTAGTGTGACTGGGGTATGAGATGGGGGGGATGTTGAAATGGAGGTGCTCTGTTCACCATGATGTGTGCTTGGAGGCCATGGGGGGTGCTCGATCTGACCACCATATTGCTATTTTACTCTACATGATCCATGTGCCCGACTTGATATCATTATGGGTGGAAAGAAGGTAAGGGGACCAGGCAGAATGACCAAATCGGTAAGAGTGCCTGGCTGCCTGGCTTCTAGTGTGGAAGGTCATGGGCTCGAACCCCGGTCAAGTCAAACCAATGACAAATTTACCAAATTTATAATTGTCTTTACTAGCCTGGCACTCAGCATTACTAAGATAGCTTGGCTCAGTATCAGGATAAAGTGACTGACTGGGGTAGTAGGTCATGGTGCAAGCGGCCATGTCTCCCAGTAGAACAACAATATAAAGTTCTCATTGGTGCATTCTTTCCGCAGGTCGATACCCGTCCTGATGACATTAATTGATGCTCGGATACAAACTACAAACTAACTCAAAACAAACCGGTAGGGTCATCGCATATCGGACACCACAGTGTCAGCACATAAGTACAGCTCTTCATCGCACTGTTAATAAAGTGTTATATTGAAACGCTCAGTTCAGTTGCTGCAGTGTGACCTGTAAGCCCCTGTCTCACTTCACCGGATCGAGGAAACGGATTGAAATGTAACAAAGTCCTTTGATATCCGGCAAAGTCCGGTTTGTGTCCGTTATTATCCGTTGATATCCGGCCCGATCCGTTATAAGTTTTGAGCAGCCCCAAAACTTTAACGGATTGTGCCGGACTGATGTATGCGGTTATTATCCGTTATATTCCATTACATATCCATTACACGTCTGTTGCTGTTCGCTATAGTTCTTTTTGTATACTGAATTGTTGTTTTGGGGAGTTTTCAGTCGCATTGGTGCGCTGAAGGCTGCAAATCTGCAGCACTGAATGGGCACCACTGAAAGCAGTCCCATGTGGTCGGGAGTTGGGTTCCGGTGTGTAGTGATCAGAGGAATTGAGGGGTAGGGGGGAGGGGGCGGAGGAGGAACAAGGCAGCCTAAGAGTCCAACCACAGTCCTCTGAGAGGGCCGGGGGAGGCTGGGTGGTTGGTGTAGTTTTACACCCCAGTAAGACCCTAGGCCATACCAGGATGTGCACCGACTTGTAACAGCGTGCACTCATGGCGACTTTATAGTGCTGCCCCACTGGGAAATCAGGCCGCCGGTGCCATGACCCGATGTCCCACACAGTCACATTATACTGAATTGTCCGTTGATCGTTAGATACGTTATCAACCGTTAACGTCCGTTTACCGTCTCTTATTGTCCATTACATAATCGATACATTTCAAGTCCGAATCACACCGGATTAGAATATTTTTGTCTGGGTCTGTCCGTATCCTCAATCCAGTAAAGTGTGACAGGGCCTTTACACTGACCGGCAATGACCCAAAGCCAACTGTGTTATCTCGGGACTGAACTTTGAATAGCCTACGCCCCTGCCGTTGATTATGAAGGTGATAGTTGTGGGTTTTGTGAGAAAAATCAAAAAGATTGATATATATAAACATGAATCCATTATTTTCAATTATGCGCATTTGTTTTAACTGATTATGGCAATCGAGTAACCATGTCTCAAACTTAGTTAAGGGGAATAAAAACTAAAAACTACACATTTTTTTAAAGAGGGACTTTAACCGTTTTTGTATGATAACTATTCATAAAGGTAGAATAATTACTAGATATTTTAAGATTTGGGGACCACCCATTTCGAATCCTTCCAATTTATGCCCACAGACACCCACCTAAATTAATTGAAAAACATCACATTATATATATTTTGTTTAATTTGAAAAAGCTTAAATTATTCTCTGAAAAGTCTAGCGGGAAAAAAATGATCATATGCACAAGTGTTGGTTGTTTGCAAAAAATAGAAAAATATATAATAAAACTATGTTATTTAGAAAAGTGTGTCATCTTATGGTATCTCATGGAAAAGTGAGTAAAAGCGTAAGAAGTGTACACTGTGTGGTGAACAAACAATGTAGTTGATTGTGTTATATTGCCAATTTGACTCTCAAATAGCAGACACCTACTTCTTCCGAAGAGGAAAGGAAGAAGAACAACGACAACGAGGAGAAGAGGACGGTGAGCAGGGAGAAGGGGATGAGCAGGGGAGGGAGAGAGAGGGGGGAGGGAGACAGAAGCAGAGAGACAGGCAGAGAGATAGGAGTAATACTCCAACTAACTTTAGTAACTACTAATAGTAGTAATACAATACACCGGACGGGGTGGCCTAATCGGTATAGCGTGGGCCTCGCATATGGAAGGTAGGGAGTTCGGTTCCCGGTGGAGTCAAACCAATGATACTTAATTGATATTTGTCGCTTCCTAGCCAGGCGCTAGACATTGATAAGATACGGCAAGGACTGGTTAGCTCAGTGTAAAGGACAATGTGACTGAGTATGATATTGGGTCAAGGTGCTGGAGGCCTGATTTCTCAGTGGGCCAGGACTATAAAGTTGCCATGGGTGCGCAGTCACAAGTCGGTACCTGTCCTGATATGACCTTAGATGTTGCTAGGACGCAAAGAAACAAACGAACAGTACTTCTACTTAGTCCTGAGATAGGTATGTCAGATTCCGCTAGGGTCGTTTCAGAAACCGTGTCATTGGTAAAATGTTCCTGCATTTTCACGATTCCGCCCTTGATTAAAGTACTTTTGCATTGGAATATTTTCATAAATGTTGTATCTCTGGAAAGAACATGAACTGATCTCACCGAAAATATACATTAAAATACTAAGACCATAGAAAGCTGTTACAATGTTGCAACGGTCACACTTTATTACAATGATGAATCCAGACTAAATTTAACAATTAAGCCGACATCAGAAATGCCATAACTTTCTCCCCTATTAAGATATTTTCAAAATTACAACAGATTTAAGTTTGTCTCAGCAAGATCTGTTGAAAGAGCTTAAATTTATATGGTTTGTGTTTTAAAATGTTAGCTGATCTACCTAACTGAGACTGTAGTGGCTGAATGAGTAGAGCGTCTGTCTCCTGTTTTTGGGAGATCGGGAGATCCGAATCCATGAGTTTGTGGGTTCGAATCCTGGTCGAGTCAAACCAATGACTTAAAAATTTATACTTGTCGCTTCCTAGCCTGGCACTTGGCATTATTATGATAGGGCAAGGACTGGTTGGCTCAGTGTCATGATAATGTAACTGAGTGGGATATCAGGTCATGGTGCTGGCAGCCTGTTTCCCAGTGGGGCAGCACTATAAAGTCACCATTAGTGCACACTGTCATAAGTTGGTACCCGTCCTGATATGACCTTAGATGTTGCTAGGACGTAAAACAACAACAAACAAACAACTGTAGTAGCAGTATTAATAGTACTTATTGCAGTACTCGCGGTATTAGTTGTACTAGACAGTAGTACTAGTAGTAGTAGTAGTTAGTAGTGCCTAGACCTAGTGGCAGTTGTACTTGTACTAGTTGTAGTGAGGTGTTTGTTTGTCATTGTGTGTGTTCTTTGAGGGTGAGGGTGAGACAAATGACACTTTAATGCAGACTTACCTCCTTCTCCTACAGATGTAGTAATCGATTCGTATGTCTCTATCCTGCGAAGAGGAGGTTGCCGTGTAGATGTTGCACTGATTGTGCTCTTGGGAAGATTTGGTCCCTGTGTCTGTGAAGTGGGCGGTTCTGGGGCTTGCCCCTCAAAGCCACTCGTGTCGTTCGCCGATGTCGCTGACAGCGTTGGCAGCTGCTGGTGGGATCTTTCAATCTCAACTGTAGGTGTAGATGCTCGAACTGTCCGCCGAATTCCCGGCAGCAATTGATCCTCCTGCTCCATTCTCACACGGTCCACACTGTTGTGAGGAGAGTAATGTGTGGCGTACGCTTCACTGAAATACGTATCGTGATTTAATTCATGTTGTCCATCGGTGTTTTTCCGCTTATCCAAAGATGTCGCCAGTTCGGTTCGTTGCGCCCTCTTGTGTTAGTTAGAAAGTCTAGATTCTTATGCGTGTAAGAGGTGACACTCTCATACACGACTCTGAGAAGGTTGTTGTTTTGGGGAGTTTTCAGTCGCATTTGTGCGCTGAAGGCTGCAAATCTGCAGCACTGAATGGGCACCACTGAAAGCAGTCCCATGTGGTCGGGAGTTGGGTTCCGGTGTGTAGTGATCAGAGGAATTGAGGGGTAGGGGGGAGGGGGCGGAGGAGGAACAAGGCAGCCTAAAGCTGTGTTTACACGGGGAATTGTGAAACGTTCTAGACAAGGCGATTTATATGAAGCGTTTTAGAACCGTGTTTACACGGGGAGTTGGAAAGTGTGTCGGCGCCGGGAACCAGCAGGCGCCTGTAGCCGGAAAGCACTGCTATTTGTTTAGTTTACACACGTCGATTCGACTCCGATGGAGCTGCTACCTTAATATCGCTTGGAATTTAAGGTTAATTTAATTAAATTTCATTATTTGAGTCTGTAATTCTGTTAAATATGATCGCATTCACTAGATTTCGGCGTAATCGGGCCCTAACACTGCCGGGCACCAGCGATTAGTTACTGCTCCCCCTGTTGCCGGCACGCACTACTATTTTATACTATCGCCGCCTGGGAACAAGCTGAATCGCTCCATCTATACCACCTCCCGAGGTGGTATAGATGAAGCGTTTCATATGAAGCGATTCAGCCCTAAAACGCCAGAGAGCCGCGTCTACACAGCAAATGTGAGTCGATCTAGGCAAGGCGTTTTATATGTGGCGTTTTAAATCGCCCATGTAAACACGGCTTAAGAGTCCAACCACAGTCCTCTGAGAGGGCCGGGGGAGGCTGGGTGGTTGGTGTAGTTTTACAGCCCAGTAAGACCCTAGGCCATACCAGGATGTGCACCGACTTGTAACAGCGCGCACTCATGGTGACTTTATAGTGCTGCCCCACTGGGAAATCACGCCGCCGGCGCCATGACCCGATGTCCCACACAGTCACATTATCCTGACACTGTGCGCCCAGTCCCTGTCCTGATTTCATAACGCCAAGCGCCTAGCAGCAACAGGTACCCATTTTATAAGTCATTGGTTTGACTCGACCAGGATCCAAACTTCAGTCCCTCGAGATTCACCGGTATGCACCGTAAGTCCGGCCAAGGCCAGAGGAAGAAGTGAAGTGAGGATGGGATTAGTTAGGCAGAGGGTGGGGTTACCTGTTTGTTGCAGTGAAAATTAGTGGTTAGTTAGTAGTGGCACCAAGTCAGCTATGGCGATGAGGTGGGGCCTGCTAGTCCCCGATGTCATGAACTGGTCGACCGACAGTGTTGATGATGTCTGCATTCTGGCGGTAGAAGCGCGCAAGTGCGTTCCAGGATGACTTGGAAATCCTGGAGAGGATAGCCAGAGCGGCCCTATTGTCGCTGAGTTGGCGGTCAGCATCCTCCATGAAGTCGCTGATGGCAGATCTGTCGATGGCACCACATGAGGCGAGTATGTGGGCCACATTAAAGATATTAGTTCCGCAGGGACAGCGCTGGAGGTTGGGGACATCAATCCAACGGCGGTAGCCAGTCCTGAAGCGGTTGATGGCGACTTGTGTAGAAGCAGGAAGGCCGACTGGATGGGGGATGTTCGTTCTGACCAGGGTGTACCAGAGCCAGCTTATTGAATAAGGGTTCCGTACTTGTTCCTTCTGTGTGGCTCGTTCCCAGAGTTTGGTGGTGGCTCGAGAAGCGGCGGCGGCCAGTTTGGTGATGGATGGAAGGATGGCTGTCTCTACGTCTGCTCGGTTGGCACCAGCTAGAGCGGCATAGTCGGCCTGGTCATTACCATACAGTCCTATATGCGAGGGGACCCATAGCAGGACTGTGTTGAGGTGTGCCTGATGTCTGGTGAAGATTTTAATATGGATTGCGTCGGCAAGGGAGTGTCGGGCATTTGGGTGGGCGATCTCTTTGATGGCATTCAGAGAGTCGGTAATGATGATGGCACTTGAGTTGTGGAGGTCTTCGAGGGCCAAGTGAATGGCGGCGAGCTCGGTATCGAGAGTGGAAGCAAAGTCTGACACCCTGGTGGTGTTCTTTGTGTTGGTCTGAGAAGGGTCCACATCGACGAAAGGAGCAAAAACGGCTGACCACTGGGTCATATTAGGCATACCCTTGCAGGATGAGTTTCCCATTCTTTAAGTCCTGATATTGTGTGATTTAAACATAAGTCGATGTTGATAAATTTAAAGAGTTCCAGGAGGGGGAGCCCACCATCATTTCACTTTCTACTCTTACTCTGTCCGTGTCTTTGGCTCGCCGGCTGGTCACCATAGAGCAAATGGGTACGGTCCTTTGACTCAACTCTCCTCATTTCTCTTTCCTATACTTTTTTTCTTGAAGATTTATACTGTCGATCATGGATAAGTCTGAATAGACTTGTTTTCACCATTAGACAGTTTGTCGATAGAAAGCCCGAGCCTACACTTTTAATGACCCATAGGATGTTTAACCTCCCACACCACACAGACATGGTATGAGAGCAACCAGCCTTTGATGACGCTGTAAGTTCTACACAGCGGTGGATATCCAAATTGGCAGAGGTGGGGGGGGGGTGTGGGGAATCGAACTACCAACCTTCAGATTAGGAGTCCGACCTAGAAAAAAGTCAGACACTCTAACCACTCTGCCACAGATAACGCCACCCTTTTTTTGTCTTCCTCTGATCAAGGGAGTTTTTGCTTGGGTGGGGCCCTTTACCTTATCGTTTCTCTTGCTTTAATTGTTCTTGTTGCTGAAACCACTGGACCCACCTTTACCCATCCCTTCCTCCTAAACCCTTGCTGCTGTGGACTGGATATGAGTGCTCTGCGCCTCACCGTTTTGAATGTTGTAAAGACATCCCCAGCTTCTACAACCGTCCCTACTGAAGATTAAACTTCAACCAAAGATTGGACCGGTTTACCGGGGCCTTTCTATATTGCCGCAGTTCTGCAGCCGGTAACCGTCATATGGTTACAAACGCCCCCAAAAGGAAAGCCTTTGGTAGGTGATCAAACCAAGAAACGTAAATTTATACCTTCTCCAGTCAAACACAGTTATTTAAGAGGTCATCCAAAGTTGTCGACATGGTGGCTAAATGAATTGGGTGCCCACCTCCGGTTTTAGTAGGTCATTGGATTTGAAGTCCTGGGTTTGAACCCTGGTTGAGTCAAAGCAATAACTTAAATATTAGTAGGGGGAGCCGGGGCACAGTGGATCATGGGGCACAGTGGATCGGTGGGTATTTATAGAAAATGTAACAAGGGAATCCCGAGGTGATTTCATCAGGAAAACCCTTTCTAGAATCCCCAACCAGGAACCTTGAAACCTTTTGGAAAATTAGCAAGTTATAGTATGTTTCCCACCATCAAAAGTAAAATTGTATGACTCTGATACTTCTGTAGTGTAGCATAGATCATCAAGTAATAAGAAAGCATACATTATGTTTTGATTAGAGAGACGTTTTGTGAAGATTATGAATATGTGCTTGTTCTCCTGCAGGCTGCCATTTGTAAAAAGAAAAAAGGAGAAAAAGAAGTCACATAGGCCCCTACTTGTGTCAAGTAGGCCTACATGTGGGGCAGGCACAATGGACCAGGGCACAGTGGGTAAAGTATTATTCATCAATCAATCAATGGGTGCCGTCTTCTCGAAGAAGGTTGGCTGCAATGGACCTCCATCTCTTCCTGTCATTCGTTCCTCTCACGCATTCCGCATAGCTCATTGCTGTCTACTCAGTGATGTTGTCCATCCATAAAAATGTATGTGAATAACATGAAAGTAATAGTATGAATACTACAGGGGGTATATGTTGTTAGTATAATCATACTGTAATGATTGTAAATTCTGCAGAGACAGTGTTGATTTTGGGATCTTTGTCTGAATTAAGCCAGTTACATCAAAGGACATTTTCGAATGTCATTGACATGACATGCATGCAGCAGATGTCATTTTGTAGGTTGAAACAGTTCTGATGTTGTAATTTGTTTATAATATTCAAATAAATTGAAGAGTTCAGGTGCAAAACCACGTAAATGCCAATCCAAATATTGAGGTAAATATTGGAATCAAACCGTAAAAGTTAGTTTTTGTATATTCTTACTTTTTTTGTCCATTGCTCCATAACCATGTGGTCATATGAAAAGTGGAATTAGTGAGAAGTAAAATTATCTTTGGGTAAAAATCTTTGATTTAAACTACATTTTTGTATTAGTGTTTACATGGTTTTGCGCCTGAATTCTTCAATTGTTTTGCGTGAAAAATTAAGGTGTTTGTAATGACTGACTCCCTTTGATTCGGGCTGATCCACTCTGCCCTGGTTGATGATCCAGTCTACCCCGGTAGTGGGGCACATTAGATCACTTAGAAAATAATTATTGACCACACCCAGCCAAAAATGGTTGTAGTTGGCAGGATAAAAGTGTCAAGATTTGATGGCCACATCCATCTCTAATCACTTGGATATTAGCCATGCTACCACTAACCCGAGAGAAAATCTGGAAAAGATTGTGATCTACTGTGCCCCAGCTTCTCCTACTTGTTTCTACTTAGCCAGGCATTCAGAGTTACTAGGATAGGACAACGAGCAGTGGAATGAAGTCCATGATTGAAAATTGTTTTGCCCAAAGATAGCAACTTTTTATTGAAATATATATTTGTTTTATATAGTTATACGTTTACGGTAATTTTTGTAAGTTTGTTACTCTATCATGTTCAACATACATTGTATATATGTCCAATGTTGTATACATAATATTAACCCTATCCATCGGTTGACTTGGATAATCGGCTAAAACAGATCGCCTATTAGTACTTCTTAACAAGGGTGCACTGTATATTCAACATTATTATTAAGTCCAGATCGGCTGAGTACCTATATTAAGTGTTAAACCTAATGGTCATGGAGTTACAATAACACACGGTTATATGTAAATATATGCAAATGCTCATTTTTATTCGTGACATATTTATGTACGTATGAACGGCAAACGAAAATCCAATTGACAAAGTTGACTTGCATGTACCACGAATGCATTGACCTTGGATTGTCTAATGTATAATAGTAGTAATTTCGCGAAAGTATAATTCAAGTCAGCCGTCCATTTGTTTGATTAAGACACATCCATCAGGTAAATGTATAGACATTTGAAGATCTCAATGTAATAAAGATAAAGTGCAGAACCCTGAAGCAAATAGAGAACCCAGACAAAACACAGCCGTTAGCTGCTATGTACACCCACACATGGGGAATATTATTAACCTGGATGTACTTATTGAATACGGCTTGTACACATAAGCTATACATAAACTATACATTATTATGTTTAATAACAATTTGTGTCCAGTGGTAGTTATGAGGTGTTTAAAAAAGTTCCCTTTCTTGTTCGTCACCCACACAGAAGGGTGAAAGTTTATTACCGTACCTATTACATCCCCATATATCATAGCATTCATCAAACTAGACTACCATGAGCGCTCCACACGTGAGAATCACAATAGAATCACCTCGGATCTAAGAAGTATTTTATATCACATGCTTTGAAGATGTGTTGGAATAAAAAGTACATTACTCTTCAAGAACAAAACAGGTAGTCTATGGGTTCCGACTATTTTCATTTTCCAATGCTCCCACAAGTTCTTATTGATACACATACAATGTATGTATGTATGTATGTATGTATGTATGTATGTATGTATGTATGTATGTATGTATGTATGTATGCAGGCATAGAGAGAGCGAGTGTGAGTGAGTGAGAGGGCAATAAGAACATATATATGCTTAATACAAAATCAAACTTGATAATTAAAGTATTGCTACCTAGAAATCATTTATCAGGTGAATATCATTCATGTGCATCTTGAACTCGGGCGAGATCTATTCACCTAGTCGGCTGGTCCCATATAGTAATTTTACTGGCATCAGATTTTAGTATGGTGCATGTACTCGCCTTAAAAGAAAGAGAAGTGCATGGTGAAAAAAACACGATTCCTGGATTTGTTCGTGGCGCTGCCGGTGAATATATACGGAAAGTCTGATGTTCCTTCAACGTCAGTGTCATCTAATGATGGTAGGCCTCTTCAGTCTAACACTAACCCTAACACTTCTGCGGCTTGGTTCTCTTGATGCTTGGCTCAGTATAAATTGTCCATATCCAGACACATGGTTGTAGTATACTAACATTTTGCGTACAGTGTTGCCACAACGGGTTCCATGTAATCACGTATACACACGTTCCTGTCTGCCATACAATATTTACCTGACTAACTTGAATCTGTTCAAACCAATGTGGTCAGGTCAGATATGCCCGTATATACGCGAATATAAGTCGACTTCGAGTATAAGTCGATGGGTATTTTTTAAGGGAATATCTGGAATTAGACCTAACCGGACTATAGGTCGAAGCTTCATTTTATTTACTGACAAATTAAACTTCATTCATACACATGCATAAATATTTTTTAAAATCACAACACCACTGGTTACTCAAAAACCTTCAAAGTCAGACTCGTCATCAGACTCCTCCAGTAACTACAGAATCTGTTCATGACTAAGAGCATCACTGTAATATTCATCATCAGTGTCAATGTCCTCAGAGTCATCATCACTGTGCCACAAGATGACGTCCTGGGTGTCATCCATGCTTCCTCGGGGAGTATCCAGAGTATAATAATGACCTCAGAATAGGAGGTCCTTTCGGTAGTAAATTTTCTCGACCTATATTCGAGAGTATACGGTATACACTGCACCGCTCTCCTACCAGACGACCTCGATCACTGCAGGACAGTTTTATAGGATTGGTAATTTATTTATTAGGTCCCTTAAAGTTGCATAGTCCAATAGTTTTCAGAGATAAATATATTGAATAGATGTAGGAGAATACCGACAAGCATAGAAAGATTGCATGCAGTAGACAGCTACACAATAACTAAAAGTAACAAAACAAGGAAGAATCGTCCCTCGGACGATTCTGTAGCTCAATTTTTGCGGCTAGCTGGTACTGACGTGTACACACATTTTAGTTAAGTTCAAGATAGTGTCGGCGTGTTCTGCATCTCACTGAAGGCTTCGTATATGTTGGCTGCAAAGTCTTTCACTTGCTCCTTGAGTAACAACTCCTGAAATGTAGAGTGAGTGTTACATTAACCATTTACAAATTAAACACTTCACTTCCTAGGAAGATGAATCGCAAAGTGCACTCGCAGAATAATCCAATTATATTCGGCTGACTCATATCACTATCACCAAATTGAGAAATGGCGAAATTGATCACATGATGGAACCGGGCCAGATTCTAGTGAAGTGAGCAATCAACATAATCGGGTTGAATGCGGATACTTAGTGTAGTACAGCGTGGACTTGGTTCGGTGTGGTCAACATTGGAGAACCAGTCTATTACAAGCCATTGTTACATCTGATTAAATCTGCTTCTTGCAAGTTATGATAAATAGGCCTACTATATAAACTTTTTTTTAAAACAGTTTAAGCTATAAAAACATTACACTCATTACCGATTTTAAATGTGTTCTCTTTTAAGCTGTAAGCAACACCAGCATGTTTGTAGTAGTAGGATGTTTAAGGATATTATTACAAAAGATGTGTTATTGAAGGTCTATCAAATATTAACTCCAAATCCTTATCATTATCTTTTTTAAGAAATAAAAAAATTCAGTTCAGCTTAATCGCCGTGAATATGGCCAATTCTGCCGACACGACGTAAAGAAACCACCAATCAATCAATCAATCAATCATTTCAGATTTAAAAATGGAGTGATGAAAGCAGCTTCTGAGAATAAAAATATATGCAAATAATTAAATTTAAGAACGCACATAAAACTTATTTCCAACAGATATCCCGTGGTTCTCTGTAGACGTGGGTTGAAAGTGATCGCAGAAGGAAAAAAATGGGAAATCAACGGAGAGGCGGTCGATAATATGGTCGTGATAATAGTGACAGTGGAAAACTCTTCAAAGATAGTCTGTACTGACTGATCAGTGGAATGGAGCTAGGATAGTGCTAAGAGAGTTCTGGATGAAACCTTTCCAGTTTTCCCCCCATGATTATTTTACAATGCTAAGCCTACGAGTGACTTTCCAAGTTATCAAGGAAATCAAACTCCGTCCAGGACAAGGACATTGTTGAATGTTTAAAACATTCCTGGCATTTGTGGTATTTTACGTACAGAGAATACATAGAATGTCTTAGAATATCGTAGAATATTGTTTGATAGAAATAACACAAAGAGCAAATAATTAAAAAAAATTTAAAGAACAATGTGTTCCTCCTCATGGACTACCTACTTTTTCTCAAAGAACTGCATACTTTTTCACGAAAATCGCTGAAATCAGTGAAAATATGGAGTCTTTTCTTTCTTTTATACTGCCTATCATGGATAAGTCTGAATAGACCTGTTTTCACCATTAGACAGTTTTTCGATATAAAGCCCGAGCCTACACTTTTACCGGCCCAAAGGATTTTTACCCCCCCATGCCACATAGACATGGTATGAGAGCAACTGGCCTTTGATGACGCTGTAAGTTATACACAGCGGTGGAAATCCTAATTGGCAGAGGTGGGGGCACAGGGACTCGACCTTCAGATTAGGAGTCCGACCTAGAAAGAAGTCAGACACTCTAAACACTCCACCACAGAGAACACTCTTCCCTCCCTGAAAATGTTATAAAGAAGCAGTGAACACACCTGTGCGAACTGATTGGGCGCGTCCCCGGCGACTGTGTGCACCAGACCGTTAACGATGGGAATGACCTTGGCCACGGCCATCCTTATGTCATTGGGGCTGCAGAAGCAAAAGTAACCATTATCTACATAATCTAAAATCCACTACGAACTGTATCAAATCAGCAAGTCATACCCATTGTATTAATGTCTCCTCACAGGTATGATCATCAAATCAATGATATAGTCTAAAGATAAATATCTATTCTCCAGTGTACATGTACAACATAAGATCCCCCATTATATTTGTAATGCCTGATTTCAACCTATTGTCGACATTATTCATACCATCTCGTCATCTCATCCATAAATAGTTCATATGAACTATAATTGTTAAGGCCGGAAGACCAGCACCCTCGGTGATAAAAAAAAGATATTATTCAACAGGAATACAAATATTGAACAACCCGCACCTGCTCAGGTGTATCAACCACATGCAAAATGACAGCTAGCAAACAAACATACAGATCAACAGCAGCACCTGCCTTCAAACGATAACTCTGTGTCCACACCAATGTTGTCCTGAAATTACGACTGTCCTGTCATTCGAGGTAGAGTTTGTTTGTTGCTTTATGTCCTAGCAACATCTAAGGTCATATCAGGATGGGTACCGACTTGTTACAGTGCGCACTCATGGTGACTTTATAGTGCCACCCCACTGGGAGATCCGGTATCCAGCACCATGACCCAATATCCCAGTCACATTATCCTGATACATGTACTGTGCTAAACAGTTCTTGTTCTATCCTATTAATGCCGGGCGCCAGGCGAGTACAAGTATCAATTTTATAAGTCATTGATTTGACACGGCTGGGATTAGAACTCCCAACATTCCGCGAGGGTGGATCAAATGAGACAAAACAGTTTCTATATATTGAAAAATTGTTCTCATATGACAGATGTTTGCTGATCACCGAAGGGTCGGTGAAGAGAGGTACTACCGTACTATTGAGTACATTCCTAGGTGACTCGTTCAGACCTGCAGCCTCGAACCCACAACCCTCAACAGGTCATGCCCTACAGACTGAAGACGAGTATATAAAGAGTCTACTGGTCTGTCCTAGACCTAATATATATGGAGATTCGCTCTATAATGTCTGTGTATTCAATCATTTTTATATTAGTTCATAAATACACACAACTGGTTATATCAGGGATGAGAACAGATTAGATCTAAAATGGCTGGTCATTGTCCAAAGGTCGGGAAAATGCCGATTGGCAGGACCTGTCAATAACGGATGAGAACGGGTCAGACAGAAAAAGGCGGGAAACCGCCGATCGGCGGGAAATTCCCATTCCTCTTACAGGGATGAAAGTGGTCTCTGGGAAAAAAGGCGGAAACACCGATGGCGAAATTCCGCGAAAATGCGGATTTCAATACATAGGATTAGCACTGTCACCGAATCGCGGAAAAATGCCGGAAGTCAAGTTTCAACTGTCATTTTTGTGACTGTATTATCATCCATACGTAACTCTTGTTTGGGTTTTATATTCTAGCAACATCTAAGGTCATAAGAATGACTTTCAAACTAACCAACTGTTGTCATATGCATACTGATTCATTGGCATTTTGTGTAACGTTAATCGGAAAATATAAAAAATCGCGGAAATCCGCGAAATCGCGGAGATCTTTCATCCCTGCTCTTATATGACGGGAAATAATATAGTGCATAATGCTCATAAATCCCATATATATATTTATGTAATTTCAATCAAAATATCCAGAACTGCAACAGCCGTTTGTGATATGAAGCTTTGGCACATTAAACACCCCCTTCCCAGTCCCAAACTTAAATCAACATAGCTCAAGCACCATTACTTTCCCACCAATAATTTAACAATTTGTTTATTTGATTAACGACCCCCCCCCCTTGCACAAAAAGTAAACATCGGCTATTAGGGGTCTATAATTTAAAAGAGTAAAAAAAAAGATATTTAAAAAATATGGATTTTCTTTTTTAAATTAAAAAGCTCTTCACAACATTATCATTACAGCCGGAAGACCAGAGTCACAGCGTTGAGAATGCCTAGATTGTGTACAAGAAAGCATTTTGCCAAATGGATAACAAGACGGCATACTTGTCGATTGGCCCGTTGTCAGTGGTCGGTCGGTAGTACTCGGCCACTTTATCCACGAGTCGGCAGAATGCAGTATCCAGGCACATCGACAACACAGACCGGAAGTCCGCACTGCAACCCAACACACACAATGACTGCAGGATTAAAGCCGTGTTTACACGGGCAATTGTAAAGCGAATTAGACAAAGCGATTTATATGAAGCGAAGTAGTGGTGGGTTTACACACGGAGCGGTTTAAGGCGGAAATCGATATCTGCTCATGAGCAAGTCCAGACTAACCAGCGCCAGTTTCGGTTAGTCGACGTCGCCACGAGAGTGTGTGGGTTCGACCTAGATATGTATGGACTGAATCGTATTGGTTTGGAATGGTCAAAACTTCTGCTGGGCAGTGAAAACCTTAAAATAAATCATTAAAAAAATATCTGTGCACGGCTAGTGGTTTCATAGACCAAATTATATAATATGTGCTTTTGATTGACCGGAAAATCAACAAACTCAGGTCTCAACTGCGCATGCATGTGACGTGCTTAAGCTAGTTCACTTTATATAAACTACCTCGCGAGGCGGTTTACATAAAGTGAATAATATGAATCGAATCAGCCCTAATCCGCCTCAGAGTCGCGTTTACACGGTGAATGTAAACCGAACTAGACAAGGCGATTTATATGACGCAGCTTAACTCGCCCATGTAAACACGGCTTAAGTAACTGCAGTTTTGTGTTCTAACCAGGTTGAAGCAAAAGGTTGGCCACCAGATTTTAAGGAACATTCTCAAGGAGAAATGCTATATTCTGACACCAAAATTGTATACAATCTACTCAAAAGTATGAAATATTGAGAAAACAATCTCTTGTTTCTTTGTTTAACGACGCTCCCAGCACAAAAAGTAAACATCGGCTATTGGGGGTTGGGAAACTAATTCCACAAAAGTAACTGGCATGAATTTGTGGAAAACCAATTCTCAAATTCAAGAAATCTTTTAAGGAGACACGCAATATTTTGATACAAAAAATGTATACGAGTCAGCCTCACGAAAATGGGCCAATTGGTGGTTTATTTAAGATGTCGGCTTCGCAATTCTTAAAGTGTACTGCATTTCTTTGTTTTATATTAAATTATCCTAGAAACAAATAAGGTTGTTGTATTTTCTCTATCTTTACATTTAGGATAAATTTAAGGAATTTGCAACACCTCTGTCAATGCTAAACTATAAGTATGCCGATCGACGCCGACATCCAATGCTCGATGCCGCCAACTTTAACAGTGCTTAAAGTGTTGTGCATTTCTTTGTTTTATATTAAATTATCCTAGAAACAAATAAGGTTGTTGTGTTTTCTCTACCTTTACATAAATTTAAGGACTTTCCAATAACTCTGTCAATGCTAAATTATAATTATACTGTTCGATGCCGACATCCAATGATCGCCGACGACAACTTCCCCCAATTGGCCACTTTTCGTGATCCTGACTCATTCAATGTACTCAAAGGTATGCAATGTCGGGAAAACAATTTCCACAAAAGTAACTGACAAGAATTTGTCTAATTTGTCAAAGACAAATTCATCTGGAATATCATGTGAGATGCTATGATCAGGGTTCATACAAAAAGGTTGGTCCCCAGATACAAAATATTCAAGAGTATACAGTTAAATTCAAGAACATTTATAGGGATGAATCTCCTTTCTGACCCCCCCCCCCCCCGCCCAAATACACCCACAAAACAACAAAACAGAAATCTGACTTCTATTAAATTTTCCGTAAATCTCTAAAATTACCAAACCTATGACTGGTTATCCGTTTTTTTTAAACAAAGAATCACAGCAGTCACACGGCGAAAATCGGGTTCTTTAAGCCCCGATTTCTATTAATAGGTTCCCACAAGATTTTATTTAATATAAATGTATGAATATGGCATGAGTGACAAACCTTTCAAGCATATCTCTGGTCTCTTTCATGAGGTTCTCTAGTATTCGTTCCTCTTCATTCGTGGACTGCTGGAATATAACCAATACGTAACCAATTAGTGGGTGATATGCGGGATAAAAATAAATAGCATAAACATTGCACAGAAATAGATAACTTCTAATAATTCAAATATTGATGTATTCTCATTGGTTTTGGGCATTAAAGTGTAAAACATAATATGGTGCATAGGAAGTTAGTGTACATTATTTTCCTGCTAAAATTAAATCAATTAGAGCTATTAGTCATGCTACACTATATTTCTTCATAACTCCGTTGTGATAAAGTAAATTAAGGGAGTGTCCTAACAATACCTGAGGTCATATCATTATGGCTACTGACTTGTGAGTGCCCAGGCATACTCATGGCAGTTTTACAGTGCTGACCCACTGGAAATCCAGTGCTGCCAATATCACGACAAAATATCCCACTCAGTCACATTATCCTGGCATTGAGCCAACAAGTACCTGGCTTATCCTAGTAATACTAAGTGCCATGCAAATCAGCGCTAAATCACAAATGTGAAAGCTCCAGTCACACTATGGCTTGCGACCACTTTGCAACCACTTGTGACCAAAGAACGTGCTGCACTAGAAAACTTCTTGTGACCAAAGCAACCTATGAAAATGGTCGCCGACCTCTGGGCAACCGTTTTCGTCACAATGAGGTTTTTAGTACAGTAGCTGCAACCTCATTGTGACCAAAATGATCGCAAGGAGTTTGGCGACCACTGCACATTTCAACCAAACTTTGTCTATGGTCGCAAAGTAGTCGCAAGCGGTCACAAGCAGTAGTGTGACTGGAGTATAAATATTTGATTTCACTGTGCTGGGGATCGAACGCATGGCCTGCCTCCAATACGGAAGGTAGATGTTCTAACCACTCAACCCTCTGGTTAATGTGATACTGGGCTTCTTAAAGTTGCATAGTCGGATGGTTTTGAGTTTGTGATATTTTCTGAGATAAATACATTAGGTTGATTGTAATAATTTACTAAGTAACTTTTATTTTAAATGCCTAACTTTTGAGATATTTGAAGTGCAACCATGCAAAATTAGTTTTGGGATTCATGCCAAAAATCTGACACCATAGGTGTCCGCAGTAACAGGTTCTAGTCAATTGCCTCAGTATTCCCTTCTGTGTCATGACAAATGTTTAACAAGTGCACCAGCATCTAAGTTGTGTCTTGGTTTTGAAAATTTGATGTTTTCATCGGACTATGCAGCTTTAATCTTAATCTGATAAGGCACAGAGCACCATCTCTGGGATGTGTACCTGTGGACAGTGCGGCTCCGGGGGCAGCATGAAGCGGCCGAGGCTGGAGCCCGGTGCGTCGTGGTTGTCGACAGTGCCGCCAAACTCTACCTGGCGCCGTACACCGGCACAGATTGCCTGCAGGTCGGCCAGAGACAGCTGCTGCTTCAGCGAGGTACTGGAGAGCACAGAGCCACACAGGAGATTGGTTGGTTGATGGAGTTTTACGTCCTGGCAACTGCTAAGATCATATCAGGATGGGTACCGGCTTGTGACAGTGTGCACTCATGGTGCCTTTATAGTGTTGCCCCACGGGGAGACCAGACCTGGCAGCACCATGACCTGATGTCCCACTCAGTCACATTAACCTGACATTGAGCCAACCAGTCATTGCCCTATCCTAATAATACCAAGCTCCTAGCTAGGAAGCGACAAGTATCAATTTTGAAGTCATTAGTTTGGCTTGGTCCACAGTCGAGAACATTTTCGAGAACATTCCCATGAACATCTTTAGGAACATTTTTAAGGAGACACATTTTCCAAAATTGTATACAATCTACTCAAAAGTTTGTAATGTTGGGAAAACAATCAAACATGGGGATCCATGGGATTTAGCATGAATTGCATATTGCAGTATCGGAAATTATAGGGCACATTACGACTTGTACTCAAATATGTTTATTTAAATAATTAATCCAGGCATACTCTTTTAGCACCTCGGTGACAGCTGTCCTGACTGTGGAGATCAGATCAAATAACCCTGAAAAGAAGGAAACTCATCAAATTAGCCCATTTAAACAAGTATCATGCCCAACAATAAATACAAATTTTAAAAGCTGCCGTTAGCGTGGTTTCAATTTAATTAGATTACAGATGAAATGCTTTGTCATGCAATACTTCAAAACAAATGATCTAATACTAATCTAAATCAATATTTCAGCTTAAATTTAGAAAATAGCACCTGAAACAGAAGGTAGCAAACTGCAAAGCATGCCACCAAAATGGCTATTTATTACCATTTTAGTTATTGGCATATCCATATTGCCAACCATCAAAACAGTCTAGGTTTCAATCATTTCAAATTCGAGACATTATTGTGACAAGATCTGAAATTCCCATGAAAATATTTAATATTACATAATTAAAGTGGGAAAACAAAATAAAAATAGCGAAAAGCTATAGTGAGGTATCTGCAAATATTCAAGAACATTGAAAATAGAAAATACAAAGTTGCTCTAATAATAGAATCCCTACCGTAATAATTATTATCCAATATATTAAAAATGCATCTAACTCGACTGATTATTTCACCCATAATATATATGTAGCTCACAGAAATTTCTACTCATATGTCCGGTCTGGTACTACCAATAGTTCAGAAAAAGATTAAACGGTATGGGGGGGAAATCTAACTCACCCTGTCCCAGCAGGTAGTTGATATTCTCCAGGTACTTTGTCTGCACTTCAGGGGTCGTCGATACCTCGTGGGGTTGTTGCTAAACAAAGTGTGCAGTAAAACTATAAATAGTGACATTCCTTCTATTAAATATTTTTATTCTTAAATGTAGATATATTTAAAAATAGCCGTTATGGAAAGCCCACTAACATAGCTATATCAATGCCACATTGGACTCCATATAGCTTAGTAAGCTCGGTCGAGACAACAAAGCGCTGTGGTGATGGTTGGTTAGATGTTGGAGTTTTACATCCTGGCAACATCTAAGGTTATGAGATGATAGTAGGTTGAGTGTAACTCTGGCTGGTACCCCTAATAGGCCCGTGTTTATAATAAGGTCAGAATTTCCCGCCAGGTGGAGGCAGATGTACACGAGACCCGCACCCAGCCCACACCCAGGCTACTGAGCTACTTAATACCATATGGGCCATATTGACTAGGCATAAAGCAGATAGTACTGTTTGTTTGTTGGGGCTTTACATCTTAGCAACATCTAAGGTCATATCAGGGTGGGTACTGACTTGTGACATTACACACTGGAGGCGACTTTTATAGTGCTGCCTCACTGGGAGACCAGCCTGCTGGCACTATGATCACATTTCACATTACCCTGACACGGAGCTAACCAGTCCCTGCCCGATCCTAGTAATGCCAAGAGGGACAAGATTAAATCTTGTAGGTCACTTGTTTGACTTGGCTGGGATTAGAACCAGATAGTACTGTAGTGGTCTGCACTGACCTCTCAGGCAAGTAACCACATAGACAGGTAGGCGTGGGGAGTGTATTGATATCAGGGAGCCTAGGTGGTGTAATGGTTAGCACACTGGCCCGGAATGCAAAGAGATGTGGGTTCGAGTCCCGCTCTAGGCACATTATTTCCCATTTTCATCACCCCACGACACTGGTTGCCGTGACCAGGATCCTGTACAAGCTTTGCGCTGTATGGTTGTTGAACCTACCCTGTGTATGTATGTGTTAGTGCATTGCCTGTATGTATGTAATTGTAAGCATTACAAGACTTACAATTCCAGGGGGACGAGTGTAGTGGTCTGCACTGACCTCTCAGGCAAGTAACCACATAGACAGGTAGGCGTGGGGAGTGTGTTGATATCAGGGAGCCTAGGTGGTGTAATGGTTAGCACACTGGCCCGGAATGCAAAGAGATGTGGGTTCGAGTCCCGCTCTGGCGCAAGTATTTCCCATTTTCATCACCCCCACGACACTGGTGCCGTGATCAGGATCCTGTACAAGCTTTGTGCTGTATGGTTGTTGAACCTACCCTGTGTATGTATGTGTTAGTGCATTGCCTGTATGTATGTAATTGTAAGCATTACAAGACTTACAATTCCAGGGGGACGAGTGTAGTGGTCTGCCCTGACCTCTCAGGCAAGTAACCACATAGACAGGTAGGCGTGGGGAGTGTGTTGATATCAGGGAGCCTAGGTGGTGTAATGGTTAGCACACTGGCCCGGAATGCAAAGAGATGTGGGTTCGAGTCCCGCTCTAGGCACAGTATTTCCCATTTTCATCACCCCCATGACAGTACTATCAATGCGGTGAGAACAATATACCGAGATCAGAGTAAGACAGTGACAACAATACACTTCAGCGCAAACTACCTGTATAAGGAGTTACAGGACACATACCACAAAATGTCCCCTCAA
Source organism: Branchipolynoe longqiensis (assembly GCA_030323885.1). Classification (NCBI taxonomy): domain Eukaryota; kingdom Metazoa; phylum Annelida; class Polychaeta; order Phyllodocida; family Polynoidae; genus Branchipolynoe; species Branchipolynoe longqiensis. The sequence goes on along the minus strand of CM059187.1, from coordinate 114,528,010 downwards.
GCTTATCTAGTAAATGTGAGCTAAGAGATCTTTTAATCACTGGATTATCTGAAGGACCATGCAAAATTGCAAACATCTTCAAGGTAGTATAAAGGGTACTACTTTTCCCAGACACTCGCCCCGCCACCCAAAATAGTACGCAAATAGTGGCATTACTAAGATAGGGCAAGGAGCAGTGGAATGAGGAAGACCAATTGTCTGTGATTGAAAAAAAAATTCCATGCTTACTCAACTAATCAACAAATATAAAAAAATAAATCACCAAAAAAATATCAACATTTTATTAAACGATAAAAGACGTATTTTACTGACAACCCACCTCCCCTTGTCACATGCTTTGTACAACCATGAAAATGTTGACAACTTTGGATGGCGCCATAATAAAAGAGTGACCAGCTTTATAGGAATCTGTATCAAGTGACCATTGACTTTTTTAAAATATTATATTATATTTATATTAAAAAAAGAATTTATACCCATCACCACAGTAAAGAAGGACCAGTGCTATGAGGACTTTACGTACCAGACCTTCCCCGCCCGAGATCCGGTCCACATAGATGTAGCCCCCGATGATGTTGAGTTGCACACGGAGCGCGACGACCAGCATCCCCACGCCGTAAACGGCACAGATGGTGCGGGTGAAGCCTGGCAATACAATGTCCAGTCAAGGTATATGGCACACAACCGGTACACAACAATGGGATGCCACACACCAGTCTAGGTACACATGGCCTCAAACCACACCCATAACACACAACCAGTACACAACAATGGGCCACCACCCACCAGTTTAGGTACACAGTACATGGCCTCAAACCACACCCACAACCAGTACACAACAACGGGCCACCACCCACCAGTTTAGGTACACAGTACATGGCCTCAAACCACACCCACAACCAGTACACAACAACGGGCCACCACCCACCAGTCTAGGTACACGGCACATGGCCTCAAACCACACCCACAACCAGTACACAACAATGGGCCACCACCCACCAGTCTAGGTACATGGCACATGGCCTCAGACCGCACTGCCAGCCACTAGTCTAGGCACACAGCCTCAAACCGCACCCACAACACACGACCAGCACACAATGATGGGCCGCCACCCACCAGTCTAGGTACAGAGCACATGGCCTCAAAGTGCACCCACAACACATGACCAGTACACAACAACGGGCCGCCACCCACCAGTCTAGGCACATTGCCTCAAAACACACCCACAACACACAACCAGTACACAAGAACGGGCCACCATTCACCAGTCTAGCCACACGGCACGTGGCCTCAAACCGCACCCACAACACACAACCAGCACACAATGACGCGCTGCCACCCACCAATCTAGGTACATAGCATACGGCCTCAAACCGCACAAACAATACACAACCAGCACACACCAATGGGCTGACATGCACCAGTGTAGGTACACCGAACATGGTCTCAAGCTGCACCCACAACACAGTCGCCCCGCCATGCGCACGGCACTCGCTCGTCAAGTTTGACATTAGGATTGGTGCATTGGGGTCTTACATCCTACAGGGATGAAAGTGGTCTCCGGGAAGAAAAGCGGAAATGCGGATATTCTACCATAGGTTTAGCATTGTCAGGGAATTGCAGAAAATTCCCGGAAGTCGGGTTTCATATATATTGGTATACGTTGATAGTGCTGCGCCATTTGAAGCACATATTAGTACTAATAGTAGTATACGCTGATAGGGCTGCACCATTTGAAGCGTTTATTAGTAGTGTACGCTGATCGTGCTGCGGGATTGCAGTAGGGGCATCCAGTAAGAATCCCGGAAATCCGCGAAATCGCGGAGATCGTTCAACCCTGATCCTAGCACCATCCAAGGTTATGCCAGTGCGAGTAGCGACTTCTGACAGCGCACACTCGTGGCGACTTCATAGTGCTCCCATTTCGGATGCCAGCAACATGATCCGATATCCCACCCAGTCACATTATCATGACACTGAGACAGCCAGTCTGTCACTGATCTTTGCAATGTGCAGTACCAGGCAAGTGGGAATTGATTAAAGTTGCATGGTCCGATGAAATATAATTTTGTCAAAATTAAAACAACTACTTACATTTGATGCTATATATCCAACTTAGATATTGGTGTATTAGCTAATGATTTGGGACAGTATATACAGAATAACCAGTGAGTTTATAACCTCACCCCTTTGAACACTCAGTTTGAAACACCCATTATGCAGGAAGGCCATTAACCAATTAGGCCAATCTCGTGACCCCATTAGCCCCTCCAACCAAGTAGGCCTGCTGTGCAGGGTCATAGAGGGGAAGGGGATATGAGGTGTATGTGTCTGTGTGTTTCCTGACCTGACTTTACAGAGACACAGAGACAGACATACACACAGACATACACACACAGACATACACACACAAGACATACACACACAAGACATACACACAGACATACACACACAGACAGACACCCATAGATAGGCACACACAGACAGACATGCACAGACAGCACACACATACACAGAAACACACACACATGCACACACCCGACATACACAGACACACATACACCCAACCTGACTTTGCAGAGAGAGAGCCAGCCACACACACACACACACAGACACCCCCAGACAGACACACACAGACATACACACAGACAGACATGCAGAGACATACACACATAGACATACACACACAGACACACACACATGCATATACATACAGACACACACTAACATACACACATGCATACACACATACACACACATACATTACCACCCATATATATACACACAGACAGACACACAGATAGACACACACAGACAGACATGCATAGACAGCACACACAGACACACAAACACACATACATGCACACACCCGACATACACAGAGACACATACACCCGACATGACTTTGCAGAGATAGACACACACACATACACATAGACAGCCGCACACAGACAAAGGCAGACACACACATACATGCACACACATACGTACACACAGACACGCACACATACAGACATACACACCCATACACACATACACACACAGACATACACAGACACACATACACCCGACCTGACTTTGCAGAGAGAGAGACACACACAGACAGAGGCAGCCACACACATAGATACCCACAGACGCACATACACACACAGACATTACCACACATACATATGCACACACATATACACACACACAGACACACATAGATAGACACACACAGACAGACATGCATAGACAGCACACACAGACACAGAAACACACAGACATGCACACACCTGACATACACAGACACACATACACCCAACCTGACTTTGCAGAGAGAGACACACACAGACAGAGACACATAGACAGACGCACACATATAGAGGCAGACACACACACATACATACACACACACATACACAGACACACACATACATACACCCATACCCAGAAACATACAGAGACAGACACACACAGACACATACACACATACATACCCACACATACACAGAAACACACAGATAGACACACAGACATACACACACACAGATACATACAGACAGACATGAGCAGACAACAGACACACATTATATTTGGTTAAAAACCCTAGTGCCATGGGCCTATGGCACTAATCCATTCCCAGAATGTTACCAACCCAACCAGGAATACCTACCTACAGTCCTGTAAGGTTCTAGGTCATCTCACATCACGTGGTCACCGCGAGATGACCATCTGGGTCATAGCCACAGGACTTTTGGCAAGCTTGTCGAAATTATTTTTGGTTCTTTCAGCTCATATTACTTCAAAACTAATCATCTTTAATCAAAATCACTCCGCACTAATGATTAGTAGCTTGTAACGATCAATTTGATATATTTATCTCAAAAATAAGACAAAAATTCATATGCCATCGGACCATGCAACTTTAATTGTGTAAGTCTTTGGCATAACTTGACCCGAAGGTTGATCCCACGACCTCCGGCATGGGAAGCACGTCTCTAACCAGGCGGCCATCCCGCCCAGACCCTCTCAAGTTTGAAACAAAATATATGCAAATAGTGTACAGAATCTATCATGCAAACACTTAAAAAGATATATATATATAAAATAATAATAAACTCACAGTAAGAAATTCGGATGCAGCATACAGAACCCGAGTGATTCAATTCACATAATTATCTTTTGCATTGGCCAGCACTTAGAACAAAAACAAAATGCAACAATTTTTTTAAACATACTTAGAATTTTCAGGTCCTCCCATATCTCGACCTTGTTTGCAGGCCTGAAATAGAATAAATACATAGGTGTGGTTAACAGCGATAAGTAATGCGACATCAGTTAAGTGGCATTAATTAGTAAGGAGGATAGCCTGTATGCTTTGTTCTGCTTAATTAATGTTCATGTCTGAAATGCACTAGTTTCGAAATATTTCTGCAGTGTCATTATGCTACAATACTATTACAGTACAACCCCGTTAAACCAAGCTCGGTTAAACCAAACAATCGGTTAATCCAAACTTTTTTTCGGCGGCCCGGCAAAATACTACCATTTATCATATTAAAAAAAAGTTGGTTAAACCAAAGCGATTAATCCAAACAAAATTGTCAGACCGCAGGCCACTCCGGTATGGTTAAACCAAACTTTCATATGGTTATAAGGTCATCTGAGACCCCACTGACTTTTTTATATGATAAATCGTAGTATTTTGCCGGGCCGCCGAAAAAAGTTTGGATTAACCGATTGTTTGGTTAACCGAGCTTGGTTTAACGGGGATATACTGTAAATACATAAAAAAACAATATTCAAAGTGTCCACATACATTGTATATTACGTGTGCAATACACACTTACTCAAAGTCAAAG
>CM059187.1:114465733-114522666 GCA_030323885.1 Branchipolynoe longqiensis | reverse complement strand
TCCACATTTCTACCATTGCCAGCTCATCCTCGGCGGACCAGTCGGCCATTTTTTTCCTTTGTGTACGGACAAGGTCACATGAGCTTTTTCCGGGTCTGTGATTGGTTGATCGTTAAAACCACAGCGCGACAGCCCGACGGCTAGCACACATACACCGTATACGATACGACTGACCGCTCACACCTAGCGTTTCTCGAACGGCCCGATTCATTTTTCGAATGTCCCGCGATTCGAGTCGTAAGCCCTAAAACTGAGTTTTATGCGCCAATCGCATGCGTCTAGTGTGCTAGGGGGTCGCACACCTAACGACTAAAACCCAGTTTTATGCGTGAAACGGGCTGTTTTAAGTCGTATACGGTAGGTGTGCACTGGCCATTATATTAGGAGCCGTCAAAGTTGACCAAAGTTTGTGCTGGTACTGGTAGTGGTAGTGGTAGTGGCAGAGATGTTGGTGGTAGTGGGGGTGGTAGTGGTGGTGTTAGAGGTAGTGACGGCGATGTTGGTGTTAGTAATGGTAGTGGTAGTGGTGGTGATAATGGTGGTGGTAGTGGTGGTGGTAGTGGTATTGGTGGTGATAGTTGTAGTGGTGGTGATAGTGGTAGTGGTGGTGATAATGGTATTGGTGGTGATCGTTGTAGTGGTGGTGATAGTGGTAGTGGTGGTGACAGTGGTAGTGGTGGTGATAGTGGTAGTGGTGGTGATAGTGGCAGTGGTGGTGATGGTGGTAGTAGTGGTGATAGTGGTAATGGTAGTGGCAGTGACAGTGGTAGTGGTGGTGATAATGGTTGTGGCAGTCTTGGCTGGTGGTGGTAGCGGTGGTAGTAGTGCCCATGGGGATAGTGGTAGCACTAGTGGTGATGGTGTGTGGTGGTAGTCGTAGTAGTTAGTAGTTAGTAGTTGTAGTAGCCTTTCCTGTGGTTTAGTTCTAGGTCACTGAGACTAATGGCGTGTATTACTATAATACATTTAAGTGGCACCCAGTAGTAAACCACTTGCTCCGAGAGGGGCGAGAGGATGAGTGGGTGAGAGTGCGGGAGCGAGGGTGGGTGAGAGTGCAGGCGGGTGGGTGAGAGAGAGGGTGAGTGGGTGGGTGAGTGGGGATAGTGGGAGGGGAGGGGCTTAGCTCGGCTGTAGGCGAGGCGGAAAACAAATCAGCGAAAAGTAATCACCGTCAAGGTTTTCAACGGCGCTGCGGGGCCCGAGCACCCGCCCCACGACAACAAGGCGTGTATGGTGGGCCGGTGTGGCGGTTTCAGCGTGTTACCGTGCTCAGACGTGTACCTCGCTTCTGCGCATGCGTCAGAATCTAAAAACCATGGCCATAATCGATTAACACTACCCGGGCGACTCGGGTCATCCCAGTCGTCAGAATTTCAAATAGAACACGGCGAGTGGAGTCGACAAATACACGTGCCGTGTGCAAAAAAAGAATAACTTAGATTAATTAAATAGAAATATAGGTAAACTAGGCCATCATAAAATACTTTAAATCCTATTTTGCTGTAGTTTTATCGGTTATTTAAAAAAAAAAAAAAGATTGTTCAGCCGAGCGCAGAGAAGCGTATTCGATTATTCGACCCGAGTTTGTAGGATGTGCGCATGCGCCAATAAGTGTCTCGGGTGACCCGAGTTGATGCGAAATCCACCCATGCGCAGAAGCAACGGGACACGGCTGAGCACGGGAACAAGCTGAAACCGCCACACCGGGTAGGGACCCAACTGCGCACCGGAACCAGCGGCCAGAGGGCGCCGTGTTCGGGCACGAGCAGACGCTCAGGTGCATGTCCGCAGCTGCACCGAGTGTGTTTACAAATTAGAAGTGAACCTGCACCGAGACCGGCGCCATTTATTAAACTGTAAAGCCCCACTAGGAGGTAGATGGGAAGGCTTGTTACCAGTGGAACTGGGGCAAGGAGTGTGGGTTCCAAGGCGCACACGGCTTTCTGCTCGAGAGGTTCATCCGCGTGTGTGCATATTGTGCATACAGGTTCAGACCTCACCGGATTGAGGAAACGGACAGAAACTGGACACTGTCCGGTGAAATAGAGCAATGTATGGTTTAGATATGGTACCCATCCGGCGTGTCTGTTCTATCTCCGGTGGTGTCCAGCGGTGTCCGGTACAAGTTTTGAACATGCACTAAACTTGTACCGGACACCGCCGGACTGACGTGTATGGTTGATGTCCGGTTTAAGTCCGTTTTGTCCGTTTTGTCCGTTTTGTCCATTTCATGTCCGGTACCCATCCGTTCCGTCTCCGGTTTGCTTCCTGCTGAGTCCGTTGACGGTGTTGGAGGAATTCAGTCCGTGGGGCTGCACACACCACTCACCACACACCACACACCACTCACCACACCCCACACACCACACCCCATACACCACACTTACCACTCACCACACACCACACTCACCACACATCACACACCACACAGCACTCACCACACACCCCACACCCCACACCCCACACACCGCTCACCACACACCACACACCACACACCACACACCACACACCACACACCACACACCACACACCACACATTTGTGCGTTTGTGCATTTGCACATTTGCGCATGTGTGTGTGTGTGCGTGTGCGTGTGCGCACACACGCACACATGCACACATGCACATAAATACACATGTTGTTTTACATCCTAGCAACATCTAAGGTCATTTCAGGACGGGTACCGACTTGTGACAGTGCGCACTCATGGTGACTTTATAGTGCTGCCCCACTGGGAGACCAGGCTGCCAGCACCATGACCTGATATCCCACTCAGTCACATTATCTTGACACTGAGCCAACCAGTCCTTGCCATGTCCTAATAATGCCGAGAGCCTGGCTAGGAAGCGACAAGTATAAATTTTTAAGTCATTGGTTTGACTCGACCAAGGTTCGAACCCACGATCCCATGGTCTACCAACACGGGAGACGGACGCTCTAACTCATTCGGCCATCCTGTCTGGCCACTATGTTTATAAGTTATATATATATATCCGTAACATCATCTTTTTTATATATACATCTATACATGTATATATATGTATATAAAGAAAGTGTTGTTGCCATTTTCATCTACGTGACACCAGCATGAATATATGTAAAGTATAACGTGAACAGGCCTGCTATTATGACACGGAATTAGACCTACATGTTAGGGCCAGAGGCGTAGATCTATTAACATGGAGAACAGTTAAGAGTTAACAAGTAAGAGTGTACAAACCTCTATTAAAATAATCAAGAACCTGTTATTTCTTACCCCTTGTTTTGTGCTTTCTGTTGTGGGGTTCTTGTGTGGTTTATTCATCGGAATAAGCCTTTAATCGTCACCGGTGCATTTGTTTTCTTACGTCACATCATATATAGGTTCATTTACACAGAATTTGTAGACAAATGAACTAAGGAATAAATATATAGACAAAAGCTAATTAAGTAGATGAAATGGGAGTAACTTTGGTTGTGGTATCAGTATTTTAGCAGTTTAAACCTTTTGTTACTAAATGGGGTGGTGTCTATTAAATATGGGAATTCCACATGGGAAAACTTTTTTTTTTTTTTAAACATGTTGGCTGCAGGCTAACATGGGTACTTTGCGCATGAGGCAACTGTTCTATTTTTAGCTTCTTCGTGAATCCCACCATGCCTAGCTCGTCACTTTGCCGCTGGCTGCTCTCCACTCCACTTCGATCAACAACCTGCTCCTGCTGCCTCACACAACCAGGTGCGACGCAACTGCTGTCACACTCTACTACAACCTACAGCCGACATACTGCCTGTACAGAAGCGCCGAGGTAGGCCACCTTTGTCTCAGACCCAGCCCCGCACACAGCCGTATAAAGCAGCCAGGTTGTCCTCTGACCCATTCATGGACCCAAGTTCCCCTCTCTACGCCTCTGCGGCCAGAGCAGCCAGCGCACTCCTCATCTGCCTTGTCTGACCAGGAGTCTGACCAAGACATAATTAGACGACTAAGCAGAGAGACGCAGGGGTATTCAGACATCATGCAATGGCTAGCCGCCTTCGAGAAGGTGGCGGCTCTACCATTCAGGTGGCTCCCACCTGCCAGGTCTCCGGCTCCACACAGGTTGCCTGTGCCTGTCACTCCTGCCCGCCCTGTGTCACCAGTCCCCATCATCACACCCCCACCCCCTGTCCTTACCCCTATTGTGCCCTGCTCCCCACCAGAAGTGTTTACCCCTGGTCCTGCCCCTCTGCTTGCATCCACGCCACGTGCTCGACTTCCTCTCCACCCCCTGGCCATGCTCCCGCTGCCCAGCCCTCCCCCCCCCCCCCGTCGTCCGGCCCGAGTCGTCCCACCAGCTGCTGCTGCCTTCGTTGATGCCATGGTCCCACACTTCAATGGCCCAAAGATACGACCTTCTTCCCCCATAACTTTATTTCTTGTGGTGATGCGTGTAGGAAGATTGGTACAAAGGAGGCGACCTGGGCGGAGTATTTTGTGGCTTTGCGCCTCATTGCTTCCCACCTTGCCTTCTCAGAGGAGTTGTGGCCGCCATTTCTTCAACATGAAGAAGAGCTAGCCCGCATGGGAATAACCGGGGCTATTCCAGATGATAGCAGATGGCCGCATGCCTGCAGGTTGGTCCAACCACGTGGCCCTCAAGGATGTGCAAAGAGAGATTTGCACAAATGTGTCAAGGCTGCTGCCTCCTGGCCCATTCTACATTCAGTCCACCGAGCCCCGCCCAGCTCCTTCCGCAGCCACCCCCGGCCCCTCTCCTGCTCCAGCCTCGCTTAACTCCAGGGAAGATTATAACAAGGAGGTAGATGGGAAGGCTTGTTACCAGTGGAACTGGGGCAAGGAGTGTGGGTTCCAAGGCGCACACGGCTCTCTGCCCGAGAGGTTCATCCACGTGTGTGCATATTGTGCATACAGGTTCAAATGCAGTCTTCCTCACCATGAGCAAGACTGCATGAAGAAGAGAAAGTTTATGGATAAAAGGCTTTCCGAGCAGTCAACTGCAGCAGTAAGTGTTCGTTCCCTTCCCCATGCCTCCCTTTCCTTCCCCCCATCTCTACCGAAGCTCGATTCGCTCCAGCCACACGTGGCCGAGCCCAGCGTGCTGACTGAAATAGCTGGTGACCTAGTTCCACTACCCCCGCCTGTCCCCTGCCTGCCCAGTCAACCTGATCAGCCCACCAATATCAGCCAGCCACCCACTCCCCACCACTTGAGCCCTGGCACGTCCAACCACCCACACACCTCTCACACCCCGCATCTCTCCTCTGATACTGCCCTATGTCAAGAAGGTTTCTTTGCACTGTGTTACCTCGATGATTTTGTGGGCTTAGAGCCCACCTATGACAAGGCAGTCAAGGCTTAGGCCAGATTCATAGAATTGACAGATATTTTAAGCTTAGACCTAGCATTAGACAAGTGTTCACCCCCTGTTACCTCCTTAGTTTGGCTAGGTTTTCGGATAGATGCACCTTCCATGACAGTGTCGTTACTGCCGGATAAGCTGGCCGAGATTGTCAAAGAATGTATTGCTTGGAGAGATAATGTTACAGCCTCTAGGAAGCAACTCCAAAGGCTTGCAGGGAAGCTTCAGCATCTGTCTAAGTGCATTAAACCTTCAATTAGGTTTACCAACAGAGTATTAGAAGCCCTAAGAAATACCCCATTCACAGGTCAGCATACCTTTCCCCACGAGTTACTCGATGACCTGGACTGGTTTGTTAAATTGGCTAATAACTATAATGCCCTTCAACTTCTACCTTCTGCACCTAGACAAGATTTCTTAATAGAATGTGATGCCACCCTCACTGCTGGGGGAGCTTTTTCCCCAACACATTTCTATGCTGCTAACTTCCCAGACTCGGTCGCTGAAAAGCACCTCTCAATAGCACAGCTTGAAGCCCTTGATCTTGTACATGCAGTCTCCTCTCTCCTTCCTCCTGACCCCCATAACTTCTGTATTACCGTTAACATGGATAACATTGCATCACAGTCTGTCCTTTCCTCAGGGAAGGGGAAGGACAGGGTCCTATGTTCCTGTGCCTGTCAGTTATGTTTACTGTCAGCTGCTCATAATTTTGAACTAGACATTAAATATGATCCTTGTGCTACCTTAATTTTAGCAGATGCTTTCAGTAGGTCGCTGACTTGTAATGTAATGAAAGGTAAGGCTACAGCCATCTGCTCAGACCGTAAATTAATCAAGATTTTCCCTCTTCTTGCTCTTGACATATTAGATTTTATCTTGTGAACCTGTTTCTTTTCCTTACCCTGGCTACACTACGCTTCCAGACTACACAGTGACACACCATACTCAACTACTCAACCTCTACACGTCTGGCTTGGCAATGCGCACATGGCAGAACAAAGCGGCCCACTTAACACAATACTTTTCTTTCTGTACTAACCATAATGTCTCACCAATAAAACCTACAGTATATGATCTTCTTTCTTTCATTATGTTTCTATCCCAGTCTTTGAAGTCCCCAGGGGTTATCTTTAATTATTTCTCCTCTGTGAAGCTCTGGGTGTCTGCAGCCCCGGCTCTCACCCTCAATTTGAAGCACATGAGCTGTCCATAATGAAGTGGGCTATTTTGAAATCCTCCAAACATGTCATAGTAAGAGTCCCCCCAATCACCCTGCACGAGCTGCAAACTATTATTCATTACCTAGTCTCGTTGAACACCTCCCCTCACTTAATTATAGTTGCTCTCTTGCTCGCTTACCTAACTCTTATGCAACAAAGTAACCTAGTCTCTTCCTCTAAATCATTGATAGGCCCTCATGTGCTCAAAGCTAGGGATGTCTCCCTCTATCCTGACAAGCTTATTGTGACTATGCACTCCTCCAAGACCCGCTCTTCAGCCTCCCCTGTACTCTTCCACCTCCCTGCTCTGCCTAACTCACACTGCTTCCCAGTCCATGCCTGGAGGTCATATGCCCGAACGGTCAACCTCCCATAAGACTCACCCACCCTGGTGCTCCCGTCCGGCAAGCCCCTCACTAACCAAGCCCTCCTATGACCCTTCAGAGCTGAGGCTTTAGGACTTCAGAAGCATTATACACTACATAACCTTTGTAGGGGGGCCGCCCAAGCCTGTGAACTCTCATGTTTGCCACTACCTGGCATTATGCAAGCTGGAACCTGGAAAAGTAACAGTGCGAACACCTATTTGGCCTTCCCTGTAATATGTGCTGCTACTGCAGCAGTCATTTCTCTTTTGGTTTCAGCGCTGTGCAGCTGTTGTCTCTACTTGATGACGTCTGTTCATCTCCATGAGTTGCTCATACTCTATCTGAACTGCTCAGGGCATCTGGGTCCCTGTGCCTGGCCCTCCACCTGCTGCTCCACTGATATGTCAGCCAAGATTAAATTTTATTAAATTTGATTAAATAAATACCATTTAAACTCGGCTCTGTTCTTGTCTTCCTGTTTGTGCGAGTGTGTGAATTACAACAACAAAAACATTGTAGTGTTACATGGCCGGAAGTCTGGCCTTAGTACTGACAATGAGTTCTTACTGAATATATGACATATGCCTATGCTAATTGTGTGTTGGGTAGTACTCCACGGTGAGGTGTACCCATATGACAAGATAAATAAAAACACTTTCAGCATTATTAGTAACGCTTCAACTGATAATAGATATTAAATAATATTGGATTTTAATCGGATGGGATGGCCGAATGGGTTGAGCATCCATCACCCATATTGGTAGGTCGCAGGATGTGAAACCACGAGTTCGAACGCTGGTCCAGTCAAACCAATGACCTAAAAATTGTCAGTATCTAGCCTGGCGCTCGGCATGAGGAAGACCAATTGTCCGCAATTGAAATTTCCCTTGCTTAATCAAGTAATATGTCCAAAACCTTGACGTGTGTCGCCGTATCTCAACATAACTCGATGTAACTCGACGTATCTCAACGTAGACTTAACAAACGACGTATCTCGACATAATGGCCAAATTTCACCTGCGTCGGCTTATGCTACCACATTACGTCATAGTGTGACAGGGCCATAAGGCCAAATGCCGAGTATACAAACCACATAGCGGAGCACTTCCTGGGCGTGTCTTCTGACATGTCAATCACAAATAACCTCAGCTGCTGGTTGCGCTGCACGCACGCTGGTTAGTCATGCTGGAGCTCGGTGTCAAGATGTGAGTGACTCAAGATCGAATATATAGGTCATGTGAGTGACTCCAGTTAAGATATGTAGGTCATGTAAGGTGACAGCGAGTATGGCACTTCCTGGAACCAACAGGACACATCATTCACTTTGATAAGACGACGGCCAACCAACTCGCTTACCAGACGGGATGGCCGAATGAGTTTGAGCGTCCGTCTTCCGGGTTGGTAGATCGTGAGATTCGAACCTTGGTCGAGTCAAACCAATGACTTTAAAATGCATATTTGTCGCTTCCTAGCTAGAGCATCCGTCTCCCATGTTGGTAGATCGTGAGATTCGAACCTTGGTCGAGTCAACCCAATGACTTTAAAATGTATACTTGTCGCTTCCTAGCTAGATACTCGGCATTATTAGGATAGAACAAGCACTGGTTGGCTCAGTGTCAGGATAATGTGACAGAGTGAGATATCAGCTCATGGTGTCGGTGGCCTGGTCTCCCAGTGGGGCAGCACTATAAAGTCGCCATGAGTGTGCACTGTAACAAGTCGGTACCCATCGTGATATGACCATAGATGTTGCCTGGTCTCCCAGTAGGGCAGCACTATAAAGTCGCCATGAGTGTGCACTGTAACAAGTCGGTACCCATCGTGATATGACCATAGATGTTGCCAGGACATAAAACTCCCAACCAACCAAACCGCTACCTTACATTGTCACCTACCGGATCGTCGTCAATACGGACAACGCCGCCTCCGCGAGCGCCCTCGAATCGGGCCGCGCCGTCGACCCGACCCTCGGAGCGTGCGCCCGCGAGCTCTGGCTACTCGCGGCGCTCGGCTCCTTCGACCTCGCCATATACCACAAGCCCGGGGTCGAGCTGGTCCTCGCGGACGCTCTCAGCCGCGCGCACTACTCCCGGGACGCCCTCGACCTGGTAGAGAGGGAATGCCGTGGGAGGGGGCTCCGTAGGGTCCGGGTCCGTCACTCCCCCGACTTGTTCACGCATAACCTTTGAATCTTTGCAGACTACGGCGCGTGCGCCCACGATCACCTGATGGCCCACCGCCGCGCGGCCCTCGCCCCCGGGACCTGGCGCAACCGGGATCGGCACGCCAGGCGGTATCTGCAGTTCGCCGTCGAGCGGGGAGTCGACCATCTGGCTCCCGCCCCCTACGACGTCGGGCAGTTCATCGCCCACCTGCACCGCCTCTTGCCCTCGCCGGCCTCCGTCGCCAACGCCCTCTCGGGGGCGCGGGCTTGGGTCCGGGAGGCGGGGGGCGACGTCGCCCCCTTTGACGCCCCCCTTCCCTCACAGGTGAAGCGGGGCGCCCAGCGGCTCTTCGCGGCTCCGACCCGACGCGCCCCCGCCATCACCCCCGAGATGCTTCCCATCCTCTACAGACATATGCGCGCCCAGGGGCACCTCGGGGTTGCTCCTTGGGCGGCCATCATCATCGCATACTTCAGTTTCTTGAGGCAATCGAACATCCTCTCCCCCTCCCACGCCCCGTGGGGGGGGCCTCACACACTGCGCAGGGATGACGTCCAGCCGGTTCCCGGGGGCCTCCGCCTCCGGGTCACCTCATCCAAGACCATCCGGTCCCCGGCGCAGGCCGTCTCGATCTTCGTGCCTGCCCTCGCCGGATCCCCGCTCTGTCCGGTCCGCGCATGGCGGCGCGCGGTCGACCTGCTGCCTGCGTCCGGGGCCGCCCCGGCTTTCCTCGTCCGCGCCGGCGTCCCCCTCACGCCTCGGGACGTCACCCCCCTCCTCCGCGCCGCCTTGGGCGCGGCCCTCGTGCCCCGAGCCGAGGAGTTCACCCTACACGGCCTCCGCCGAGGCGCCGCCCAGGCGTGCGCGTCGAGGGGCGTGGACCTCTCCGCCATTATGGCCCAGGGCACCTGGGAGTCCGACGCGGTGCACACGTACGTCCCCCGCCAGGTGACGTCGGCCGCCCCGAGAGCCTTGGCCTTGTGTTTTGGGTCGGCTCCCGGGCCTACCTCCTCCCAGGCCCATCCGGGCCCCTCTGCGGACGTGGACGAGGTCGACTGACCTGCCCAACAACATTTGCTGTCCTTATTATTTCTATTACCCTTGATCACACTGTTTGTCTACCTGTTTGCTGAATAAACCCCTCTTCTTTACTCCCACATCCGCCTCGGGCTTCCTCTGTCCGGATTGGCTCATAATTCCGAATTGTGGTTGATCCGGCGGGAAGCCCGAGGCGCCCCCTACCAGACCTCCCCCCTCCTCCTTCCCGCCATTACCTATGACCTGCATTCGGGCCCCATCCACCACTCCCTGCACTCCATCCCAGCGATGACCTCCTTTCCTGCCGAGCTGCTCTAACTAGGCCACTGTCGGACAGCGCGTCCAGGTGGTACCCCCCCCCCCCCCCAAAAAGAAGTCAAAACAATTACTTATGAAATTGATACTTGTCGATACCTAGGCTGGCGCTCGGCATTACTGGGATATGAGAAGGAGTGGTTAGCACAATATCAAGACTGTGTGGGATATCGGGGCATAGTGCCACTATAGGGCAGCACTATAAAGTCACCATGAGTGTGCACTGTCACAAATCGGTATTCCCATCCTGATATGATTTTAGATGTTGCAAGTACGTAAAGCAACAACTAACAACAAACAATGACTTCCCCCAGATTTGCCTATCGCCCACCCACACCTCTTCCCCGCATTATCCAGCTCCGACAACGGAAATACAGTACAAAGTTAGAAAAATACATATATTATGATGCTGACCGGAGGGACTGAAAAACAAGGATCGAATCTGCGATCTGGACGTTGAGGCCTCTCCCTCCCTCTCTCTCTCTATCTCCTATATATACATAAGAGATTGTATGTGCCCATAGATTAGAAGCGAACTAACTTTTACCAAGGGAAGCATAAGCCGTGTTCACACGGGTAATGTAGATCGATTCGTAGAAATTGACTTGCCTGGTTCGATGCACATTTCGCGTGTGAACGGGCGGCTGAGTCGGATTAGGGCTGAATCAATTCCTGTTATTCAGATACTGGAAACCACTTGTGGAGGTCGATTACATGAGTCGATTTCTGTGAGTCGATTTATTTTGCCCGTGTGGACGTACTGAGGCGGATTAAGGAGGTCACACTTTCCGGTCGATCAAAAGCGCATATTCTATAAGTTGGTCTATGAAACTGCTAGCTGGGCACAGGTATTTTTTTCATGACTTATTTTAAGGTTTTCACTGCCCAGCAGAAGTTTTGACCGTTCCAAACCAATACGATTCAGTCCATACATATCTAGGTCCAACCCACACTCTCTCGTGGTGACGTCGATGAACCCAAACTGGCGCTGGTTGGTATGGACTTGCTCATGCGCAGATTTCGATTTCCGGCCCAAGTACTGCCCGTGTGAACGGGCCGCTAATTCGACTCCTAGTATTCCCGCCTTGGCTGAATCGCTTTACTTTTTCCCCGTGTGAACACGGCTATAGTCTTAAACAGCGGGGAATGAGGGCGTGGGTGGGTGGGTGGGTGGGTGGTGGGTAGTAAGTAGATGGGTGGATGTGGGGAGGGGTCCTCTCGGCTCTGCAGCATATAGGCCTTGCTCACAATGAGTCCATATTGAGATTAGATTGAGAACAGTACCTTAAAGCTGCATAGTCTGATGAAGCCATCACATTTTCGAAACCAAAATAATTATCTAAATTTGATTCTACACATCCAACTTATATACTGATGCACTCATTAAGCATTTATTGAGTCATATAAGTGTGAGTCATATAAGTGTGAATTGTATAAGTGTGAGTCATATAAGTGTGAATTGTAAGTCAATTTAATAGAACCAATTACTGATAAAGTCTATGGTGTTGGAGTTTTGACAAGCACACCAAGATTAATTTTGCATGTTAACACTTCAAATAAATTCTAAGTTAGTTATTTTAAATTCAGGTTATTTCAAACTAAAGTAAGGTAGATTATAACGATCAACCGAATAAGTTTATCTAAAAACAATTATAAAAAAAAGACAGACAAACACTAAAAGCCATCGGATTATGCAACTTTGAAAAGGGTGGAAGAAAATATAACATTACCCCTCCCTGCACATTCCCTCCAGACCAGACGGGATGGTCGAATGACTTAGAGCGTCCGTCTCCCGTGCTGGTAGATCGTGGGGTCGTGGTTCGAACCCTGGTCGAGTCAAACCAATGACTTAAAAATTGATACTTGTCGCTTCCTAGCCAGGCACTCGGCATTATTAGGACAGGGCAAGGAGTGATGTGCTCAGTGTCAGGATAATGTGACTGAGTGGGATACCAGGTCATGGTGCCGGCGGCCTGGCTTCCCAGTGGGACAGCACTATAAAGTCGCCATGAGTGTGCACTGTCACAAGTCGGTATCCGTCCTGATATGACCTTAGATGTTGCTAGGATATAAAACAACAACAAACAAACAACAAACATTCCCTCCATTCCCGTCATGTATAAATAAGATATTGAGAGAGTGAAAGAGAGAGCGGGGGGGGGGGGGGGATGGGGGGAGATGCGGTAGATACCGAGGGAGGAGGGGGAAATATGGGGGAAAGGGGGAACATTCAGTCATTTTATGGGGTCGCTGAACTGTTGATAAAACGGGCTTGTTACCAGTCGCTGACATGTGGACAAAACGGGCCTGTTACCACCGGGTCCCTGTCCTTCCACACTACAGGAGTCAGGTTCACCATCTTCATTCCGTAGCACCAACGACATTCTCAACATAAACATAGTCTGTATATGTACCCACACACACTAAAAAAGAAATGATTGTTTTATTTAACAATGCCTCTAGAGCACATTGATTTTCATCATCGACTATTCGACGTCAAACATATGGTCATTCTGACATATTTCTTTGGAAGAAACCTGTTGCTGCCAGATAGGTTACTCTTTCCAATAAGCAGCAAAGGGTCTTTTGTATACACTTTGACTTACCCACAGACAGGACAGCACATACTTTTCCACACATGCACTCGTTCACCCAGAACACACCCTCCCCCGTGCCAACACACTCATTTCTCCAGGAACAACAACCACATGTCCTTACTTATAAACACTCATCAATATCAGTAACAAAATCACAGCCCCCTTTTTTACCTACACACACTCATCACCATTAGGTACTCTCACAGCACAACCTTTGTCGAGTCGAACCAATGTCTTAAATTTTATACTTGTCGCTTTCGAGCCAGGGGCTCGCAATTATTAGGATAGGGCAAGGACTGGTTGGCTCAGTGTCAGGATAATGTGACTGAGAGGGATATCAGGTCATGGTGCTGGCAACCTGGTCTCCCATTGGGGCAGCACGAAAACGTCACCATGAGTGTGCACTGTCACAAGTCGATACCCATCCTTGCAATCTTAGTATACACACAGTGTCGACATCAATATATATTACAATCCTGATATAACCTTAGATGTTGCCAGGACGTAAAACCAAACCATCCAACCAACCCATAGCCCCTGTCTATGACAGTGCTACTGACCAACCCATTAGAAAAAGTGTAGGACGGCTATGTTGTAGATATAACCATATGAATTTGCCAAATATACGATTCTGCTGCTTGGTTGTCATAGCGCACTGCTTTTGAGTGAATGGTTTGTGAAGTCATCCAGATTAATAGACTTTGAAACTTGAATCAACAGCTATTTGTGGTCGCCATCTTGGATTTTTTATTCTCTACCAGTTTCTCAACTTTACACCAATATAGATCAATAGTACTGTGCATTGGAATCACGACCTCCACAGTGCCTGGTGAAGGTTAATTTACATAGTATTTCTTTATCGATTAATATTGGTAATTTTATATGTATTTTTCTAACTTTGTATTGTATTTCCGTTGTCGGAGCTGGATAATGCGATGAATTCTGAAAATCTGTATTCTGAATAATTGTGAAATTTCTGGATTATACGAGAGTTCACAACGCACCAACCGTAGGACTTGGTCATTGTATTTTGTATATGACAGTGCCAGGGGGAACCTGGGTTGACTACAACTTACTCACATGCAGTCCACATATTATCAAGCACTAACTAAGAAATAGCAGAATTGACACGAGACAATTTGGCTACAATAAATATTTGGTGCAAAGAAAACTAATTAACGCCCAATATAATCAAAACTATATATGTCTGTCATCATATTCATCTCCATCCTACTCGGCAACAAGAAAAACAAAAACTACCAAAGAATAAGCTCCACCTTGTAACACCTGCCCGAACTAATAAAGCGTATACCAACCACAAAGCTATAGCTGACCAAGGCAACTCAAATGTATTCTGCAACCATTATCTGCATAATCCTAAATGCAAATCGACCCATTTGCAGTTTGGGCTATTTTCCATTCCAACCAGTGGTCCACAACTGGTTCATCAAAGGCTGTGGTATGTAATATCCTATCTGTGGGAAAGTGCATATAAAAGACCCCCCTGCTTCTTATCGGAAAGAGTAGCCTATGTGGCGGCTGTGGGTTTCCTCCGAAGAAATATGTCAGAATGACCATATGTTTGAAGTCCAATAGCTGATGATAAAAACCAATGCGCTCTAGAGGCGTCATTAAATAAAACAAACTTTCCTAAATGCAAGTCATGCCCGTGCTATTAATGCCTCCTAACAGGTATGATCAGGAAATCAATGATATATTGTAAAGTCAAATGACTATCCTCCAGTCTACATGTACGAAATGAGATCCGTGTAATAAGTATGAAGCCTGGTAATTACTAGATAAAAGATTCACCCGGTACTTGTAGTACACGGGTGAAGGACAATGTAGTGTAAATACGGGCGAAAATAGCTTTAGTATGGAACCTGAAGTAGAAACTGCGGCTCCAGTATCAAATGGCTACTTATATCGGCACAGATTTGGTGAAATGGGAGAGAATGCAAAAAGACAAGATGGCGGCTGCAGAACGCCGTCGATTTCACTTTTAAATCTTATTAAACTAGATATTATATTATATTTTTCAACTCAAATGTAGCGGGCTAATAATAAAACAAATGTAAAGAATAATTGTTGCTTCTTAGATTGTGAAATTAGGCTCTCAATTCTTTGACCCGCATTTTCGACAGCTTTTACATACGGTTGGTTTGCACCCCTACTGCAGCAGTACGGGGTGAATCTTGTATCTAGGTAATTACATGCTATTGTCTATAATGTTCTGAGGCCTACCATCTCATTATCTGATACACAAATAGTTTATATGCAACATAACTGCTAAGGCTGGACGACGAGTGCCTCAGTGCTGAAAAATATTTATTCAACTGGAATAGAAGTTTGGAACAAAAAGAATAACCCAGTCACCGCCCCAAACGTAGCCTTCCACCCGCACCCCATTGTCACCTACTCCATAACTTTACTTTTGTTCTTCTTTTATTTATTTTTTATTGATGGCTTATTTACCCTGTCCATGACATACAAGTTCATGATAGAACATGTTTTCAATGCTGAGCAGCTTTAGTCCTTAGTTTGTGGTTTATTTTCTTGTATGGTTCTCTGTGGCAGAGTGGTTAGAGTGTCTGACTTTTTTCTAGGTCGGACTCCTAATCTGAGGGTCGTGGTTCGATTCCCCATGCCCCCAGCTCTGCCAATTTGGATTTCCACCGCTGTGTATAACTTACAGCTATATCAAAGGCCGGTTGCTCTCATACCATGTCTATGTGGTGTGGGAGGTTAAAAATCCCTTGGGTCGGTAAAAGTGTAGGCTCGGGCTTTCTATCGACCAGCAGTGGAATGAGGAAGACCAGTCGTCTATGACTGAAATTTCCCCTGCTTAAACAACTAATGGACCAAAAAAAAAAAAAAATGGTTTGTTAGTAATTTGCAAGTACATTTCTACTTTTTCATCTGCAAAGAGACCTGCGAAGACCTTTTTTTATTTTTAGTTTTTTTTATTGCCTGCCCAAATGATTCCTGCGCCACTCACTCCACTGCCGTCATCAACTTTCTCGACCACTGCCTCGGCCTCGGCCACAGACGGTGGGTTGTTTCTAGTGATAGGTCTCCAGGGTCGGTGTGGTGACGGAACCGGGCCGGATTGGTGAAGGGGGCGCGGGTGGGGGAGGGCAGGGCGGGGGTGGGGGCGCGACGGGGTGGGGGTAGAGGGCGGGCGGGATGGGGGTGAGGGCCGGGCGGGGTGGGGTGGGGGTGAGGGCGGGGTGGGGGAGGGGGCTGGGGGGGGGGGGGGGAGCACGCTGGCAACCAGCTCGTGTGTCTGGTTTCTCTCCTCCGGTGAGTAGCGGACAATAGCATCCCTGTGCCTCGCCTACAAGGGTAGCCAAGCGCGAATATAGCACGTGTTTACTACTTGCTCCGTTCACACATTTTTAACCCAATTTATGTTATTGGGCGAGAAAATAAATGCAACTGGCGATGCAGTGTGAAAATCCACACACACACACACATATACATATATATATATTTATATGCTGTATACGAATTATACGAGTATAATAACCTGGAATTCTATACTATCTTAACACCTCATCATCATCATGATGTAGGTCGCGATGCGACAAAGACTGCTTTCATTACTTGACTGCCGCTCTCCATTCTCTCTGCTGTGAGAATGTCTCCCAGCTTCTACTGCTCAGGCTTCAACTCCGACGGTGGCGCCACAGCTCGTCTGCTCACTGTCCTACTGACTTAATGCCGAGAAATTGTATATATGTGTATATATGTGTATATGTGTATACAGTAAACCTTCTTTAACCGACCACCTCCACGGATCGACCACTCCCCTATATCGATCGCTTTATTTGGGTCCCATCGATCACCCATATAAATTACAATACCACTGTAACGATTTTAAAAACTCCCTAAACCGATCACCTCCAATAAATGAACCATTTAAACTCAGTCACATGGTCCGTCACTTTAGAAAGGTTTTACTGTATATGTATATATATGTAAATATTTATATATAAATATATGTATATACATGTATATATTCCACAGATCGACCACTCCCCTATATCGATCGCTTTATTTGGGTCCCAACAATACCATTGTAACAATATTCTAACTCGCTAAACCACCCACCTCCCTAAATGGACCACTTAAAGTCGGTCCCATCGTCGGTCGATTTAGAGAGGTTATACTGTCTATGTGAATATATGTACACATATGTATATATATGTATACATGTAAATATGTGTATATGCATATGTGACCATGGGACAGACTTTAAGTGGTCCATTTAGGGAGGTGGTCGGTTTAGAGTTATAATATCCTTACAATGGTATTGTTGGGACCCAAATAAAGAGATCGATATAGGGGAGTGGTCGATCTGTGGAGGGGTCGGTATAGAGAGGTTGTACTTTATATGAAAATATATATATATGTATATATATATATATATATATATATATATATGTATATATATATGTATATATATGTGTATGAGTCAGTTTCATGAAAATAGTCCAATTGGTGCATGGGCCAATACAAAAGTAATTGTCTTAATGGTATTTATTTTCCTTTTTCCTCAAACTAAATTTGTGCCTGAACACTCAAAATTGGCTGATTATATCTTCATTCTTTGTCCTTCTCCTGATCCTCCAATGTGTGGGCCCCTGCTCTGAAGTTGTCGGCATTGCCTATCATAAGTTGTCACCGTCGCACACCTACTATACCTATAGGTTGTATATCTTTTGTGAAAAACAAAAATGATTTAATGGAAATGTAATATGGGATTGTGAATGGCCAATTTTCCGTGTTCAGGCAGAAATACATGTAGTTTGAGGAAAAGGGAAAATAAATAACATTAAGACAATGATTTTTTTCTTTCCCCATGCACCAATTGGCCTAGTTTCATGAGACTGACTCATATATGTGTATATATGTATGTATATGTATAATATATATGTAAATATATACATTACCAAATTCACTGCTGCTGAGTTGAGATGCACCCTACAATTTACAAACCATTGTGCAAATTAGGCCCCACCTCATTTAATAGTTGACAGAGAATTTTCTCAGAAGAGAATATCTTGCATAAATTATATACGCAGCTAAAGAAAGGTATTTGAATTCCGATCAAACTAGGCCTTTAATTGTGTATATATTATAAAGTATTCTCATTTCAATATATATTTTTATATATGTATATGTATATGTATATATATATATATATATATATATATATATTTGAGTTTCTCTGTCATCTATTAAATGACGTGGGGGTTAATTTGAACAATGGTTTGTTGGATACATCGCAACTTCGTAGCAGTGAATGTGGTAAAATATAGAGCCTTTCGTCACGTAGACACATATTAATATTGTAGGGCGTGGACTTGTCCTCAAGGACTGAAGGTATGTTTGAACCAGTTCAAACACACACTACACCCTACCGCTATCATTACTACGGCAACCAACCTTTGACTTGAGGCACTCACTTTCGCTGGGTTTTTTTTTTAATTCACGAAAACATCAGGCAAATATTCACTGCATAGCTGACAAACTATGATGAACACAACAAATATTAACTATTTCGAATGTACGATAATTGAATGTTTGTCCCCTCTCTCTGATAATCATCGATTTCATTAAATAGCTCACTAGTGTTGACAATATATTATCTAGGAATGATATACTTTGCAATGATAAGAAACCTGTCCAGTGTGATAAAAGGAATATCAGATTGACCAGTGTCTATTGTTATTTGTATATATATTATTATTTGCCTATTATTATTTGTCTATATATACATATATATGTATCTATATATATACTGTATATCATATAAGTACAGAGATTCTGATTCCGAACATTGCTTAGTGGTAAAGTGATTAAATATTAATTATTTGTGTAAATATCGATGTGTAAAATGTAAAAAAATTACATATTGTGTCCTTTAATGTTTTATTAATTACAAAAGATTTGAAAATGGGTTTAAGTTGCCTACCCAGGTAGACTAAAGATTTGAAAATGGGCTTACGTTGCCTACCCAGGTAGACTAATTAAGTACTACCTATGCCATTATCAGTATGTATCTCTGGTGTATTTAAGCACATACATCATCATCATGATGTCGGTTGTGATGTAACAAAGACTGCTTTCATTACTTAACTGCCACTCTCCATTTAGCTCTCTGCTGTGAGAGTGATGTCTATGAGTCGGTCTTAATGTCTCCCAGCTTCAGGTTTCTCTTGATGGTATCCTTGAACCGAAGACGATTGCGCCCTCTCTTTCTGTAACCAGAAGACAGTTGAGAATAGAAGATCTGCTTTGGTAGCCTGTCTGATGACATCCTCATGAGGTGTCCAGTCCACTGGAGATTCTTTTTGATCAGAGGATCTTCCATAGAAGGCAGCCCTGTCCGTTTGAGTATTTCCTTATTTGTCACTTTGTCCTTCCACTAGTTCCAGGTTAGCCTCATGATTGAACGCAGATGTCACATCATGAAGGCATGCAGCTTTTTCACCTGTCGTCTGTACACTGTCCAGGCCTCGGCTCCGTGTAGTAGGGTGGATAGCACGATTGCATGGTAGATCTTGCCTTTGACCTGCATGGACACATGGTTGTTGTTCCAGAGTCTCTGGTGTAGTCGGCTGAAAGATGTGCTAGCCTTGGCCATCCTCCTCTGTATTTCAGCATCAATGCAGCCAACACTTGATATAGTGCTTCCGAGGTAGGTGAATTCCAGAACAGAATTCAGCTTGTTTCCATCAACCATGATATCCTCCTCTCGGGTTCTTGTAGAGTTGGGTTGGTAGAGCACCTCCGTCTTCTTGATTTTAATCTTCAGGCCGAACTTCTTTGATGCATCGGAGAAAGCGTCCAATATTTTCTGGATCTCTTCAGCAGAGTGGGCAACCAGTGCACTGTCATCTGCGAATAGCAGCTCTCTCACCAGTATCCGAGTAGTCTTGGTCTTCGCTCTGAAGTGTGCAACATTGAATAGGTCAGCGCTCTGTCTGGACTGTATATAGATGCCATCCCCCATGTCTCAGAAAGCCTCGTCGAGCATTGCTGATAGGAAGATGGAGAAGAGCATGGGGGCCAGTACACAACCTTGCTTGACCCCATTGACCCAAAGTAAGTAAATGAAGTCCCAGTCACACTACAGCTTGCGGCTGATTGCGACCACTTTATGACCACTTTGGACCAAAGAACCTTAGTCACCGGCGACCTCCATGCGACCATTTTTATTGCAAGTTTTTCATGCAGCAGCTGCAATTACGTTGCGACCATTTTTGTCGCCAGCAAGTCGACAACCACTGAGGACCATTTTGGGACCACTTTGTGGCTACTTGCGACCTCTTTGTGACCAACCTTTTTTGTGTGGTTGCAGAGTGGTCACAAGCGGTCGCAAGCAGTAGTGTGACTGGGGTATAAGTAAGTAAGTAAGTGAAACCGTTCTCCGATGTCATCCATCTTGTCCAGTGGTTCGTATTCCGAGAATACTGGCGATACTTGCCCATTCTGTCAGGTAAGCCTCTGCATAGGCCGTGGATGTGCACTTACTCTTAGCCTCACGAAAAGCATGCCCGAGGCGTTTGCATCGCAGTCTTAAGTGACCCGTACCATGTAACCCAATAAATGATAATGACAATAATGTACCTAATGGCACAACTACTTCCGGTGACGTCATTCTTTGGCCGCGCGTAACGGGATATGCCTGCGTTCTCGGGTCCAGCGCCTGAGGGTGTCCATTCACCTAACACCAACACCATATATATATATATATATATATGTGCATATATATATATGTATATATATATATATATGTATATATATATGTATGTGTATATACATATATGCTGTATAAGCCATTATACGAGAATAATAAGGCCAACACATTCCATCTATTGCTCAGCCTCCTCAGTCCTGTATGTACATAAAAAAAACAATAGTCAGTGTCCACATACATTGTATATTACATGTGTAATACACACTTACTCAAAGTCAAAGTCAAAGCCAAAGCTCGGTTAAACCAATGATCGGTTAATCCAAACAAATTTCTGGGGTCCCTTCATGTTTGGTTTAACGGGGTTATACTGTATATATATATATACATATATATATATATATATATATATATATATTATATATATAGATTAGTAAGACGAATCTTACCAGTTAGACGAATCTTACTGGGTATAGATGCTGGATAACTGTTGTGTTCCCGAGGGTATAAGACTCGGATAGACGTGGGCTAGGGAGAGGTAAGCACATCCGGTCCAGCAATCTTTACCTACTTAATCAGGATAAATGAAACAAATAATCTAAAAGTACATCAATGGTGACAATGGTACTAAACTGCGAAGTTTCCTTGGTATAAGCAAACGAATAGACGTGGAGGGGTGTGGCGGCAGGGCCCTAGCCCACGTCTATCCGAGGCTTATACCTCGGTAAAATAACAGTTATCCATCATCTATACCCAGGTAAGATTCGTCTAACTAATCTATTTTACCTCGGTATACAGCCTCAGGCTAGCCTCAGGCTAGGGAGAGGTTTACGTAATCTCATTTATCCTGTATTCTTATGTCACAAGTCAATAATAATTGTTAAACATACATTATCATCAATCAGCAAAATAACATTTTTGGTGAAATCGAAGTGTATTCTCACCTAATGCCGATCTAGTCTTGTAGCAGCTGTCGGGCTAGTGTGCTCAACTTTTCCAATCGTTTGTTGTAGTGGGTAGCAACGATCGTGCTGTTTTCCATCCTGCATGGGCCAGGATCCGCTTGACAGAGATGCCAAGCAGTCGCGCCTTAGACGCCATAGCACCTCTTATTGAGTGTGAGGCATATTTGTCCGTGTCAACGCCTGCCAATTTCAACATACTAATTGTCCATCTCGCTAGAGTATCTCGCGAAATGCCCTTGTGTGGCTTAATAAAGCTCACTAACAACTGTCTTGAAGTTCTCAAGTCCTTGCTCTTGGATATATAGGCCCTAATGGCTGATACAACACAAAGTTTTGGGTCTTCTTTGAAACTACTTACACTAATAGTAGTCAAAGGGTCACCTAATCTGTTAGATTTTAACAGCTTTGACAAATCAAATGTGGCCTCATTTCTATCTATCTCTAGGCCATCTAGTGATAGGGCAACAATAGTTTGTCCCCTATGTCCTGTTACTAATAATAAGAGCAACGCTACCTTAAACCCTAATTGTTTGAGATCTAAATGCCTATTATGAGGCCACGGTCTTAGCAAATCAAACACTACCAAAACATCCCAGAAGCGACTGTACTTCGGTTTGGGTGGGTTTCGTTGATAAATCGATCTTACAATCCAATGAATAACATGGTGTTTCCCAAATGTCTCATTATTTATCCGTGGAAGGATGATGGATAAAGCACAGCGAGCAGCATTAATAGATCCAAACCCTAAGCCTTCGTCCTCTAACCCTCGGAGAAAATTACCAACTTGGGAAATAGTAGGATTCATGGGTTTGACTTTCTTAATTAAACAATAAACACCCCACTTTTTCAAATATGTGGTATACATTTTAACTGTACCTTTACGCCAAGCATCTGCGACAAGTCTTTGTTGTGTAATTTTATCTAAACCGAATTGTTCTAAATATGTATTTAAAAAAGGAATGCCAACAACGGTGTTGTGGACACGTCCCCTCTTTGTTTTAGAGGGCCTTGGTGTGTCAGATTGCCTGGTGATCTTCGGAATCGGAGGCAATCTTTGGCGGCTGCCTGTATGCCCGGTAGCCAAGGTTGCGTGTCCCAGTTGGGAACGATTAAGATTGCGTGTGCTTTGTCCATCTTTATCTTTCGGCTTACCCGGCTGATCAGGCTGAATGGGGGGAAGATATAATAAAATTTATTCTCCCATGTGATAGAAAAAGCATCTATATGCCAGGCATCAGGTTCTGGATGCCATGACACATATTTGGCAATTTTACAATTGTTTCGTGAAGCAAACAAGTCAACTTCAGGTTGGCCCCACTTTTGGCACACTGTGGTGAAAATGTCTGGATTAAGGGACCATTCCAAATGGTCATGAAAATGTCGACTTTTATGATCTGCTAAGGTATTTTGCATTCCGGGAATGTATGCTACTGTTAGCCAAACTTTATTCATTTGGGCCCATTCCCAAATTTTTCTAGCCATCGCATTACATGGCCTGGACTTTGTTCCACCCATGTTTCGTACATATGCCATTGCCGTTGTATTATCCGTTAAAATACGGATGTGTTTACGTGGTACCTTAACTAAACTAGCAAGGCCTAAATAAATAGCTCGTAGCTCTAAAACATTAATGTGATCTGCATTTTCTTCTTTCAACCAACGTCCCCCTGTTGCTATGGAATCGCAATGTGCCCCCCAACCTTCTAATGAAGCATCAGTAGTCACTACTGTATTGGGTTCATTCATCCGTATAGGATTGGGGGAATTTTGATTATTATTAAACCACCAGTTAATGTCTTTCATTCCATCTTCTGAAATAAACATTTTTCTTTCAAAATTGCCTTTAGTACGAGCCAACCCTAAGTTCTTATCTATTTCTAAAGATTTTATGTGGGCTTTACCATATAGAATAGCCGGGGCGTAAGCAATAAGTATGCCAACTAGCACCGCGACCTGTCTTATCTTTGGCCTACTTAAGGCGACCAAGTGAGACGCCGTATCGTGAAACTTAGTCAGCTTGTTATCGGGGAGTGAAACGGTCATACACCGTGTGTTAATAATAAAGCCTAAACATTTAAGTTCAGTTGTGGGGGCAAAAACTGACTTGTTATGATTCAAATAAAAACCTAACGTTGTCAGAAGGGAACATAAATCGTCAACAGCGTGTTGACACTCATCAAATGATTGTGAAACAATGAAAGAATCATCAATGTAAGGGAACATAGTATGACCCTTATTTGCCATGACCGAAAAAAACGGTTTCAATAATTTAGTAAACAAGCATGGAGCGCATGCTAAGCCATTTGGCATACATGTAAATTGAAATAGTCTATCTTCCCAAATAAATCTTAAGAATTTGCGGTGTCCTTCAAATATCGGGACAGTATAATATGCATCTTGTAAATCAACACTAGCCATCCAAGCATTCTCTGTAACCAAGTCTCTGGCAGTGTCCAGGGAAAACATTTTGAAATGTTGATATTCTACAAGTACGTTCAACTTAGTTAAATCTAAAATCATGCGAATATCACCATTTGGCTTTGGCCTTGAAAATATATTAGAGATAAATTCTCCTGGGGTGTGAGGCACCTCTTCAATGATACCTTTAGATTCAAAAAGTGCAACTTGTTCTGATAATGCTTGTTTCTCCAAATCATTAAATCTATATGGGAAAGGTACCCGTTATTGTAACGGGATTTCAGTAAATGGAATCTTAACACCGGTAACAATATCTAAAATGTTAACGTCAGTAGTGATTTCGTACCAAGAAGAAATACAATTAAATATGTTCCCCGCACAAAATTCGCTTACATCTGTTTGTGTAGATTCTGCCACCAACTTAGGAAGTTGGGTTTGTGTAGCAATGTCTATTTGTTGCCTGGGCGTGGGAAGGATTGTTTGGGGGCAAACTCCTTCCTGAACGGGCGGTTCCCGTCGTTCCAACCTTGCCTGTCTCCCCGACCTCTGCCTCTGGGCTGAAAGCCGTAGGGCGGGCCGGACCTGCCAGCTCTGCCTCCTCGGCGAGGACGAAAATCCCCTCGGGGGCGACGAAATCTTGACGAGTCGGCTTTCTTGGCCGGCTCAAGGTTACGACCACTCTTGGCTTCCGTCTCGACCTCCTTGAAGAGGTATGGAAGTTGGCCCCCAAACATTTTCCCTTTATCCAAAGGTTTGCCCTTGATGGGTTTGGGCGGCAAAAAGAGAGTATACTCCTTGCCATCGTTGTCCATGACCTTCTTAGATCTGGCTACTTCCTTCCCAGCTTGTGTGGTGACCGCTTTGAACACGTTTTCGTATCTACGGTAGCTCAAGAAGTTACTGGCAGCTGTGAGGAGGGCCACGCCCTTATCCATGCCTTTGGCCAGTGAGGAGAACTTGTTCTCAGTTTGCATCCGGTTAGCTACCGGAACGACTGAGGCGAGGACCCCTAAGACCGCTTTGTGAACGGTAAACAGAGCAGTCTCGAAGCGCTTCTTCTCCTCATTCAGATGGATCCCAGAGTCCATCTCTTTCACTACACTATCCGGGATACCTTTTATCCCGGAAATTTGCTCAGTGATTTTGTTGATCACCTCAGCTGGCTTAAAGGTGTTAAAATGTCCCTTTATAGTCTCGCGCATCATAGTCGTTGTTCTGACTTTCTTTCCCTTTTGGATCGGGCAGCGCTTCCGAATCTTGCCTCCCAGGTTGGCATAAAGGCCAGCCCTTTCCGTGTCTGAGTCCGACTCAGTAGTTGACGAGTCGGACGAGGAATCGGAAGAAGAATCTTTCTTCTTCTTCTTCTTACTTTTCTTCTTTGGCTTCTTCACTTTCTTGCCCTTGGTGGCTTTGGTGTAATCATCACCAGAGGAGCTAGCCGGTCGTTTCCGCTTTTTGGCCTTAGGGCGCCGGGGCTCAGGTGCCGAAACCGTCTCTTCGAAATCAGAGACATCCTGCCAGTCTGAGTCAGCTGGCGGGAATTGTTGGTCCTTGCTGTGGAGCTCCTTCATCTTTTGCTCCACTAGCCTATTGACCTGTAAGGTCAAATCGCCTGGGAACACCTCGTCGTCCTCACTCCCCTGTAGTGGGGACGGCGGAGCTGTCCGATCCGGTGACGTATCGTAGCCGGTAGGCACGCGTCCCTCCGCAGCGGCGGGCGGCGGTTTGTTTCGCTTCGTAGCCATCGGTAGTCTGTAACCAAAAAAGGAAACTTAGTAACCGAAATCAACTCAACTGAACACCAAAGTGACGCCAGGGAACCTGGGTTGAGGATCTTATTGGTAAAGAGTAACGTATTTACACCGTTCTCAATACAGGCGTGGTAAGCTAAGTTTTGCGTAGGTTTTGGGTATCGAAACCAACCATACGTGGGGTAGGCTTCTAGAACCTCCCATCTCTCTGTCGCGTACACTTCTCTCACCCGCGGCTACTGCGCCAGCAAGTGAGAGAAAATGCTACGAAACTCGGAGAAACGCCTCATCAAAAGGGGAGTCTATAAAAGAAACCAGGATCATCCCCAACAACACCCTCTATTAGGGTCCGAAGGAATCTCCACAGGAGATGTGACGGTGTCAACATCTCTACCCGTACAAAGCGGGTTTAATCGAACCACAGAACCAAGACAAAGGAATCCTTTGTTCTATCCGATTCAATTTTTTTAAATGCTAATCTTGATCGAGGACGTCTTGGACGTACTTCTTGAATTAGTTTTCTAATCTTTCTCTAAATGTTGTATGAGTTGTATTTTTCAAGTTGTGAGTAGAATATAGAAACTGAAAGCTAGAATAGAACATGTTTCTTGGAATGGATAGAGAGCTAGAGATTAGAGGTTGAGCACTAAGCAGATTTGAGAGTATTAGCGCGCTAGAGCATATCGACACATAATCGCCGCCCGCTCCAGCACTTACGCCCTCACGAGACGTAGCCCCCCCCCCCCCCCCTCGGGACGCTGATGCGCTTATTGTATTGCCTCTCTTGCGCGCCGCTAGCGCTGCGCGCGCTCAATCTCCCGTCACCCTACGACACCTGGCCCGCCTCTCCGATACGACCGGATGTGCTTACCTCTCCCTAGCCTGAGGCTAGCCTGAGGCTGTATACCGAGGTAAAATATATATATATATATATAACGGATGCGGTGGCCGATTCGGTAGGGCGCAGGCTTCCCGTGTGGAAGGTCGGGAATACGAATCCCACCCCAGTCAAACCAATGACTTATAAAATTGATACTTGTCACTACCTTGCCTGGCGCTTTATAAACAATTAACATGAAACTACAACAAGCAGTGAATTAAGTATTAATAATACTGCTAACTGATTACATTAATAGAACTTCCAATAATATCCATAACAATGTTGACATGAATAAACTACAAGCACATAACACCACATGTGTGATGAACAGTGCGTGTCCATAATTAAGATAACAATAGCCTACTCAGGGGCCTCGCTAAAGATGGTCAGGTTGTAAAATTTCCCGATATTTAGACATTGGAGGATGGTGTGAACTAGTCTATAGAATTACGATTGTTATATATAAAGGTAAATGGTATATAGAGCCAGAGGCATTAAGGTATTATGTGGTGCTGGTGATCCTTTACTGAGTTGATATAAACATTATGTAGTTATAAATAGTGTGAGAGGGGCACTACTTTTAGTGTGACAGAGCCTTGGGAGCTCTGCTCACATACCCCCCCCCCAATTGTTATTTACGGATCACTGCACACCCAGGTCAAGGATACAGACAGAGAAGCAGTAAATGTATCAAGAACAAAGACGGCAAATTGCTCTTTGAAGAAGATGAAATAAAGTCCAGATGGGAAGAATATGTAAACGAACTATACAATGATGACAGAGGGAACCCACCCACAATTGAGAAAGAAGATGGGAATATTATATTAGTATCAGAGGTTGAGAAGGCTATCAATGATCTAAAGTCAGGTAAGGCTCCTGGAAGTGACCAGATAACATCAGAAATGATAAAAGGACTAGATGAAGTGGGGATTCAAATCATTCATAAGCTAGTAACTGACATCTATGAGACTGGATTTATACCATTGAATATGAATGAATCCATATTTGTACGACTCCCAAAGAAGCTAAAACCAACATTGTGTACTGAGTACAGAACACTAAGCCTGATGAGTCATATGTTGAAGATGATCCTGAAAATAATTTTACTGAGAAACAGACAGAAAATTGAAGAACAAATCAGTAACGTACAAAGTGGGTTTATATCTGGAAGAGGTACACGTGAAGGGATTTTCAATATGAGAATGATTTGTGAACGTTATTGTGAAGTGAACCAGGATGTTTATGCCTGCTTTATTGACTATGAGAAGGCCTTCGACCGAGTCAATCATGAACTGTTAATCAAATGTTTACAAGATATTGGTGTCAATGGCAAAGACATTAAACTAATTGTGAACTTATACTGGACACAACGTGCATTTATAAAAATGGAGCAGGGCCTATCGGATGAAGTTATGATTAAACGAGGAGTTCGACAGGGGTGTGTATTGTCACCATGTCTATTTAACCTGTACACAGAGATGATTTTCAGACACATTGAAGATTGCAAGGGAGTGACAATAGGTGGCATGAACGTCAACAATCTTAGATATGCCGATGACAGTGTAATACTAGCAGACAGTGAGAAAAACCTACAAGATATAGTGAATAGAATCAATAAAGCTGGAATACTATTCAACATGAAGATGAATGCCAGGAAGACCAAAACAATGGTTATAAGTAAAAAGACAGATAAACCAAATGTCAATATAACCATAGATGGCACAAACATAGAACAAGTATCCGAATTCATATATCTCGGACAAAAGATTACAAATGATGGGAGATGTGAGGAAGAAATTAAAAGAAGGATAACAATAGCCCGAACAACATTCTCCAAAATGTATAGAGTGTTAACATCAAGTAAGATATTAATACAAACAAGGAAGCGTATTCTTCAGTGTTATGTGTGGTCTACTCTAATGTATGGGGCAGAGACATGGACAATCTCTAAGAAAATGTACAAACGTTTAGCAGCATTTGAGATGTGGACTTATCGAAGGATGATGAAAATATCATGGACAAAGAAGATCACCAACAAAGAAGTTCTCAGAAAAATTAAAAATAAGAAAAGCTTGTTTGCCACTATACAGACAAAGAAACTTATTTATTTTGGCCACATCATTCGTCAGAGTTCAATATAC
Organism: Branchipolynoe longqiensis; assembly: GCA_030323885.1. Lineage (NCBI taxonomy): Eukaryota > Metazoa > Annelida > Polychaeta > Phyllodocida > Polynoidae > Branchipolynoe > Branchipolynoe longqiensis. Next base: position 114,493,759 of record CM059187.1, on the reverse strand, counting down.
CGTACATTGTTGGAAGGGAAGGTGAATGGCAGCAGAGGGAGAGGGAGACCAAGAACATCATGGTTTACAAATATTTCACAGTGGACAGGCTTGAATTATTCACAGTCTATCAGAACAGCACAACATCGGGACAAGTGGAGAACCATTGCATCCAACCCTCGACTAGAGGATGGAACTATTGATTGATTGATTGCACACCCAGACACAACAGGGCACTGCAGCCATAAACAACCAAGGCTTGGATACAGGCAGGTTGGATGTTCATTGGTTGGTTGAATAATGCATAGTGCTGATTGGAGGAGCTGATCAGGTGTGACAGCCATCTTGGATTCATGAGACTATATAATAATAAACCTGAGGGTGTAAGCTCTCCTTCTGTTCACTTTCTACTCTACCTTTCTCTTGCCTGTAGTGCTTTCATATTTAGCCTACCTACACAACCACAGCTGCCAGCCGTCGACTTTACAAGGTGGTAGGCAGACTTTTTCGGTGATGGAATAAAAGGAGCATACACACATTTACATCATATATTTAAACAAATTTGATTTAAACAAAATTTAATATACATATATACACCTGAGATTACAAATATATATAAATATATATATATACATATATACATTCATACAGTATACATATGTATACCAGAAGGGGTGGCTGAATGTCTCCTGTTTTAGGAGATCGGGATATTTGTGGGTTCGAATCCTGGTCGAGTCAAACCAATGACTTAAAAGTTTATACTTGTTGCTTCCTAGCCTTACGCTTGGCATTATTAGGATAGGGAAAGGACTGGTTGGTTCAGTGTCAGGATAATTTGACTGGGTGGGATATCAGGTCATGGTGCTGGCGGCCTGGTTTCCCAGTGGGACAGCACTATAAATTCGCCATGAGTGTGCACTGTCACAAGTCGGTACCCGTCCTGATATGACCTTATATGTTGCTAGGATGTAAAACACCAATAAGCAAACAAACTGTATATATAATATTATATATATTTATATATATATATATAATATATATATATATATATATATGTAATCTAAGGTGGTACGCAGTGCGATTAAAAAAAAAAACATAGACACCTGAGAAAACAAATATATATGAGACTGTCTCAAAAGGTGCTAAGCAATATGGGACAAAACTTTGTCCATTGTAATGATCAACATACTATCTGCTTATGCATTTGCTCAGGATAAACTGATTTGTGTTTTACATGGTGTTTCATAATCCCAATAGAATACATATTGATTTGAAGCAAATGTCCTTGTGTTTTCAGTGTAACCGTTTCTGTGCTGTTTCATGTCAATCGTTACAATGGACCAAAAAAAAAGAATGCACACCTTTGAGACAGGCTCATATATACATATATATAAATATTCCTCGTTTAGGGAGATAGGAGAAAGAGAACATAACGGAGGTGTTTAGTTCTACCCTTGGCCGGACTATAAATGCCCTACCATTACATAATAAGTTTAAATTTCACCAACGAATGCTTAGACCGGCCCATTCGGAACGTCTGTAAATGCCCAGCTTGGCGCGGAGCCGTCCAAATTGTGGGCCAAGGTCCCATAACAGAACGTCCCGACGGATCCGAAATAGTATAGCTGAAGCAGGCCCGATTTATATTCCCGCACATTACCAATGCATACTCGCAATTTATATTCATATAATATATTATATAGCACATACTTTCAGGTGGTACACAACTGCGTACCTGCGCATGGAAGCTAGATCCCTGTTAATCACACGCCCTGTTAATCACACGCCCTGTGGATGTCATGATTATCTAATTGGAGGTTTTGGCAGTGTTGTAGCCTTATGTCGGTGGCCGCACCCTAGAAAAGAACGGGGCGGAGGGGAGGGGCGGGGACGGAGGAGAGAGGGGCGGGGGGCGGAGGGGGTGGGGCTCTACAACATTCAGCCCATTCAGTGCTGCAGATTTGCAGCCTTCAGCGCACCAATGCGACTGAAAACTCCCCAACAACAAACCTGCGTCTACTACGTCATTAGCGGGGACTAGACTATCCCCAAGACATGTAGGTACACGTACGTGCACGAAACCTCGTTGTTCCTGGTACCACGTACCACACGATTAACTCACAAAAGAAAAGCGGGGTTTTATTTCACATTTACGCGACCTATATAACATATGCTGTCGATTGGTTAAAAGTACATGGGGACATCTGGTTTAATGGAGATTTACCCGGCTATTGTTATTTGTGTGCACGGGGACGTGCAGAAAGTAGGTAGCGTCATGTTTATTTTGTTTATTTTGAAAACTACTATACTCTCATGTCATCCTGTGTACAAGGCCTTAACACAAACTCCAATATCACCTGTTTTCTTTGTTGTTTTGTGGGGAGTGGTACATAGCTCAGGCAGTAGAGTGTCCACCTGTGAAGGTGTGGGTCATCTGATCGATCCTGCTCAGTGGACACATTTGCAGTTTGGGCTATTTTCTGTTCCAACCAGTGGAACAGAAAATTCAAAGGTTGTGGTATATGCTGTCCTGTCTGTGGGAACGTGCATATAAAAGACCCCTTGCTGCTTATCGGAAAGAGTAGTCTATGTGGCGGCAGCTGGTTTCCTCCAAAGAAATATGTCAAAATGACCATATGTTAGATGTCCAATAGCCGATGATAAAATTCAATGTGCTCTAGAGGTATTGTTAAATAAAACAAACTTGTTGTTTTGTGTGTGTGTGGGGGGGGGGGGGGGGGGTTAATAAACACTCTCCATCAGCCATTGCGGTTCGATAGTTTCCATCTGACACTGTACAGATATAGATACATGAATACATTAGCACAGACCCTAAAGAGTCCATGCTTTTCACCCACACATAGAATGATAGCTTGGACCTCACACACACGATTATTATTATTATCATAATTATAACTTTATGTGACATTCAACAGAGTAAACATCGAAATAGTCGCTTAGTACCGCTTACCAAGAACACCCCACAGCACTACTCCACGGTCGTCAAAACATCTCCCCGCCCCTTCATCGTGACGTAATATATGTACCATGCGCCCACCAACCCTCAGAAGCCATATAGGTTTGTGGGGGGGGGGGGGGGCGGGGGGATTTCGAGACGTAATGCGTATATTATGTTAGGGGTTGAACATTGCAATAAGCAGATACCTGTAGGCAGCACGTGTCGGTGAAACCGTCATATCTAATTTAACCAATATGCTTTAGGCCTACTTGTGAAGTGTTGTTTATCTATGTAGCCTCGCGTTTCAACCATCTCTAGTTTAAAGCTGAATAGTCCGATGAGAACATCAAATTTTCAAAACCAAAACAATTATCTAGATTTAAGAAGATAAAAACAACACTAAATTGAAAATGTGTGAAAACAAGCCTTTTCCTCTTTGTCTCACTCTCAGTGTTTGATTCCTACTCTGTTGTAGTCTTGATAAAACCATGTGAAGTTGAACGTGACGCGAAACAGGATCATCCATTTCATTATGAGGCCCGCGCCGGTATAGTTCTATGTTTGCTCACTAGGGGACCGGAGGCGTTCCGGATGCGTTCCTCTGTGCGCATTGAATGAATGGACAGCAGTAGGGGAAGGGCTGCAGCAGATCTGCCACCTCCCGGCAGTTTATGGTATTTCTGTTCTCGCGCGCACCAATGCGACGACACCTAGTGGAATATCGATACATAAAAATAAGGCAAGTTGGATAGGAATTATGTGATATTATATATATATATAATATATGCATGGATCACTAACTTTAGAGAAGGGATATAGACATGTAGTTCCCTACAATAGAAGAATTCCCAATGACAGTAGTGCAGTGCTTACTATCAGAGATTATATATCTAATATATCTGCATTGTTTGAATCAATCAATAAAAACAGCTTCATTGGGGATCGATGTATTTTACCATATTTAATTAATTAAATATGACAATTTACTATGTGATATCCATAGAAATTGAAAAGGTAGTGTAAGTGTGCAAATAACGGATATAAAACACATAAGGTGGGAAACTAATAAAGAGTCCAAATGGTGTGGCCGAATGAGTTGATCGTCCGCCTTCCGTTTTCGGAGGTGGTGGGATTCGAATCCCTGGGGTCAAACTCTGGCCGAGTCAAACCAATGACTTTAAAATGTATACTTGTTACTACCCAGCCTGGTTTTCGGCATTGCTAGGATAGGGCAAGGAGTGGTGGAATGAGGAAGACCAATTGTCCGCGATTGAAATTGACCCTGCTTAATAAAATAATGTATGGCCTACCAAACAACAACAAAAATAGAGCGTTCAGAGATTATGTCAACGGAAAATCGTGATTTATATTTTAATGGATTTTTTTAAAGAATTATACAACATGGATTTTATTGAAGATTGAGCACTTCTACAATTGTCTGAACATTGAACCTTACTAAGTAGGCCTATTACTGATAGGCGAGCAGTGCTAACGCTTAGTGCACGATATCGGTCTTAAGGTAAGATTCCATTGATTGATTTATTGATTGATTGGTGGTTGCTTTACGCCGTGTCGGAAGCATAGGCCATATTCACGGCGACCTCCATATATGGGGTAGATCTATGTGGTATGCGAATATGAATGCAACAAAAAATGGAAAAGCATGTAAATTGCACAGTAGTGCTTCTATATGTCTGGATGCGAATGCGAATGTGAATATGAATGCGAATGTGAATACAAATGCGAATGCAGCAAGTGGATCGATCCATGGATCGATTGGTGCGAATGCGAATGTGAATGCTGCTCCATTTGCCATAGAACAAGCAGGAACTTTGAATTTCCATCACATATTTGGAGCAAGAAGGACCGAAAATTCGCATTCACACGCCACATATAATAGGCCTACCGCGTATATGGAATCTTAGCTTTAAGTTAAGATTCCATATAGATCTATGCTGTATGCCGTATTTGGTATGCGAATGCGACAAAATATGGAAAAGCATGTAAACGCATGGTGGTGCTTCCATATGTCTGGTTGCAAATGTGAATGCGAATGCGTGAACAGCAAAGTGGATCGCTCAAGGGACCGATCCGTGCGAATGTGAATGCGAATGTGAATGCGAATGTGAATGCGAATGGCATGCCGCATGCCCCGTATATGGAATCTTAACTTTAGGCACGATGGGAGTAGGCTATCCATTCTTGGTATCAAAGCGAGCTTGGGAGCTCTACAAATATTAAAACACAGGATGCAATTGTGCGTGTTACGTGTATATAAAGTGGAACTATGTGTTCACCTGTACTTGAGCGTGTAGTTTTGAATTGACCCTCGGTGACAGTAGTTCCAGTCATATTCGAGTTCCCACAATTCTCCAACTGATCGTGCGACGCCCTTGTCATCCAAACACGGACTGCCTGTAGTATAGAACACACGATATGAAATAGTATAATGATGAATGAATTATCACTGTGGTAGTAATAAAGAGACATTATGAAGACAAAAGGTTAGGGTTGAGTAATATAATCCATTTTAAGGGATTAATATACAAATTAAACAATCTGTGGCAATGATATATATATATATTTATATATATTATATATATTTGTATATATATATATATATATATATATATATATATATATATATATATATAATCACCGACCACATTAACTATCTGCATAACAGATGTGTCTTTAACAAATATAGATATTGTTGTAATTTAAGTCCTGGCAACATCTAAGGTCATATCAGGACGGCTACCGACTTGTGACAGTGCGCACTCATGGCAACTGTATAGTGCTGTCCCACTGGGAGACCAGACCACTGGCACCATGACCTGATTTCCTTTCTTGCAAACACATAAAACACCTACTTAACACATGCCTCCAAACTGCCCACACGTAACCGGACGCAATCGATAGAGCCTAGACAGCCTGTGCGGAAGATTGGGAGTTCAAATCCCGGTTGAGTCAAACCCAATGACCTACCAAATTGATAATTGTATAAATCATTTCTGACATTACCTCTTCATAATATCACTCTTCCAGTCCTATCTATAAGCTAATGGCACATGTTTAAACCTATATGATTATACTAAAGCTAACTCATCATATAGCCTGTGTATGAGAAACGATTATGGTCACAATTTCTATTTTTCTTTTGGCTCTAAACCATTTTTTTGAAGCTTTATATTATAAATTATAATGGAAAAGTGTAAATAACTGACCCAAGACCAGTGCCTTGGCGCTGAAAATGTACTTTGTTCAAAGGAATAAAGATATTTACCACAAAAAGAGGCTTTGATTGATTGATGGTTGCTTCATGCCATGTCGGCAGCGTACGCCATATTGACGCCAAAAAGAGGAAATTATCCAATGCTTATTTAGTACATACTGACACCTCAATAGTACCTCTCCTCAGCGACACATGTAATCATTGATCCCTTGCCATGTGCAGACAATTGTTCAATGTACTCACTATGCATTACTTTTGTATTATTTAATTATCCTTCCGATGTCTGCACACCGGCTACATCATGACAACATGGATGCAAGATCTCAGTTAAAGACAGATACTAATGTATACATTTAATTTAGACTATTTAGTGAATTAAATTCTATTCAATAGAAATACTGAGATGTCATTAAAATTCCAATGATGTGCTTTGAATATCGGTTCGAGATTATAACTACACACCAGTGTTCTTTCTAACTTACCAACAGGGAACGATTTCATGCTGGCGACGGAAGTCTTGTTCAGGTCAAAGTTCACGGGGAATGTGCTCAACAAATCAGGTGTAGGGAAGGCAGCAGATATCCACAAATAGCCAACTACCACCATCACAATCAAACACCTCCTGGGTTTACTACATTCAGAGCCTGCCATGTTACTGCACACAAAGACTACATTCTCTAGGCAACTATAACAGTGTGCTGCAAACACAAAGTCCGGCTTCTCAGACTCTCAAGTCGAAATCACGATCAATACCTCTCGGATCGATCAGAGTGCAAATCAACATTGCATAGCTAATTCGTGTAGATAGGGCTTGTCGCTCTGCATGTGTGTACTGTAAAGGTTTGTTGGAGTTTTATATCCTGGCAACAGCTCAGGTTATATATGGATGGGTACTGACTTGTGACCGTGCGCATTCAGTGATTTTTTAGTGCTGCCCCATTGGGAGACCAACCCAGCTGCGACCGTGATACAATTTCTCACTCAGTCACATTATCCTGATACTGAGCTAACAAGTCCTTGCCCTATCCTAGTAATGCCGAGCACCAGGCTAGGTAATGACAAGTATCAATTTTTATGTCATTGGTTTGACTACACTGCGATTCAAACTCCCACCCTTCCACATTGGAAGCCTGCGCTCTGCCGAATCTGTCACCGCGAAAGTGCTCCTATAAAAACAAGTAGGATTGAATAGATTGCACCGAAGCCTTTAAGGGCACATAGGGTGAACGTGTGCCGTGAGTCTGCATGCACTTTGTCCGGATTATCTCGATTAGCACTGTAGGCAGATCAATTACTGTTATATTGGAGCTAGTCAAGTAACACGTAGAGCACATGCAGATCACAAGGATATGGTAGATGCAGTATTACCATGTAAGAATATATAGATTTATATTCATTATTCCGCCAATTGAGGATCTGCGAGATTTTTTGTCAGATACTAATAAGTAATACCTTCCTTACTTATTTAATTTGACTTTTTTTTTAATGCAACAAATACTTTTGTTTGAATGCATATTTTATCGAATTTGATACTTCAACACGTTAAAGAATTGTGGAAATCTGACATTCTCACAAAGTGCAATAGCTTGATCGTGGGAAAATGCCAGGATATTCACATCTCTGCCTTTTCAGGGCAAGCAGCATAACCATTTATTATGAGTAAGTAAACATGAACGATAATCGGTGATATCAAAAATCGCGGAAATAGGTGAAATCTCGATCTTTTATCCCTGCAAACTAAATTTAGGGCCGCATTCAACTGCATGCTTTGGAGGTGCCTCCGAGGCATTCCAAATGTTGCGCAACTCTGAACAGCATTTTAGCAAAAATGGCAGTCTCCATAACTTGCACTTTACTGCTGCTCGGTGCGCATGCGCAACCGACTGTTCATTTTCGCCTCCCACTCGAAAGGTGTGACGTATCGTAGTCGACTCTGATGCACACGCTGAACGCAAATTGGCCTAAAAAAATGTGGCACAGATGTCTTGAAGTCGACTCTGAGGCGTAAAAACGTCATTGACAACAAGGACTACATGGTGTAAAGAACATTTTTTATTTTAACCATGGCATTAGTTGGATGCATAAGCAGACCAGGTGTCACCACAAATTCTAAAACATGTGGAATATGTTGGATAAGAATTGAATCATGCATACATACTGTCAAAAACTGTGACCATATTGTTCAGCACTTCTGCCAATATTAGAACTGTTTGGAGGTAGGCTGCGCTAAACAGGACACAAGTCAACTTTCTTAGCAGGCTATTTTTATATATATATCAAGTTCAAGCCCCTATAAACATTGAACATACCACATTAAAATATAAAATAGTCAAAGAATAAACAACGATAATAACCAAACAAAAAGAACAACAAACATGGAAAATAAAAGACAAGCTGTTGGGTGCGTTTTGGGGTGTTTTTTTTGTGGATAGGTGGTAAATAACACTCAAGAATGTCCAAATGCAATTTCACTCAATAAGTAATTCAAATATTTATCACAGTGGATAATTTTATGGCGAATCTGCATGAATAAATTATCTAGACTACCCCGCCCCATTTTTTATATTGCATATCACAGTGGAGCCATGTTCAATTGCAAGCTACATCAAAACCTCTCTAACTGACCACCTCCACGGATCGAGCACTCCCCTATATCAATCGCTTTATTTGGGTCCCAAATGGTCACCCATACAATACCATATAACAATTAAAATATACTCCCAAAACAGACCACCTCTCTAAATGGACCATTTAGGAATCCGTCTCATGGTCGGTCGATTTAGAGAGGTCTTACTGAATACATCCCTGCACCTGAACCTTGACGCATGTGTGTGTGGTGTGTGGCGAGTGCCTGTAAAGGAGCTGTTTTGCAGTTAGGTATGACTGGTGGCCTAGACAAGGATGCAGACACAGGCTTGCATGAAGCTATCTAGACAAGGCTGCAGACATTAGCAGAGGTTTGCATGAAGCCATCTAGACAAGGCTGCAGACATTAGCACAGGTTTGTATGAAGCCATCTAGACAAGGCTGCAGACATTAGCACCGGTTTGTGTGAAGCCATCTAGACAAGGCTGTAGACATTAGCAGGGGTTTGTGTGAAGCCATCTAGACAAGGCTGTAGACATCAGCAGGGGTCTGTATGAAGCCATCTAGACAAGGCTGCAGACATTAGCACAGGTTTGTGTGAAGCCATCTAGACAAGGCTGAAGACATTAGCACAGGTTTGTGTGAAGCCATCTAGACAAGGCTGCAGACATTAGCAGAGGCTTGCATGAAGCCATCTAGAGAAGGCTGCAGACATTAGCACAGGTTTGTGTGAAGCCATCTAGACAAGGCTGCAGACATTAGCACAGGTTTGTATGAAACCATCTAGACAAGGCTGCAGACATTAGCAGAGGTTTGCATGAAGCCATCTAGACAAGGCGCAGACATTAGCACAGGTTTGTATGAAGCCATCTAGACAAGGCTGTAGACATTAGCACAGGTTTGTGTGAAGCCATCTAGACAAGGCTGCAGACATTAGCACAGGTTTGTGTGAAGCCGTCTAGACAAGGCTGTAGACATTAGCAGGGGTCTGTGTGAAGCCATCTAGGCAAGGCTGCAGACATTAGCACAGGTTTGTAAGAAGCCATCTAGACAAGGCTGCAGACATTAGCAGGGGTCTGTGTGAAGCCATCTAGGCAAGGCTGCAGACATTAGCACAGGTTTGTATGAAGCCATCTAGACATGGCTGCAGACATTAGCAGAGGCTTGTATGAAGCCATCTAGACAAGGCTGCAGCCATTAGCACAGGTTTGTATGAAGCCATCTAGACAAGGCTGTATACATTAGCAGGGGTCTGTCTGAAGCCATCTAGGCAAGGCTGCATAAATTAGCTAAGGATTGTGTGAACCCATCCCCAGGGCCGACAGTCTCCACCAGCTGCGGGGTTTTGTCACACATGGGGCAATTCTCATTGCGCACAGCTGAACTCCTCATCCACATAATGAGGTTGTGACGCTCTCCATCCAACACGGCCATTGAACCGTGGTTGTGCTGCCCGCGGTGAATCAAACCATGCCCAAGACGATGCTTATACTCATAAAACCGTGTCTCTTCCCTGGGCACTGTCCGCATGTCACCAAAGTACAATGCACCTCCTTCAAAATCACTGGAGAGCGCGATGTTGATTGTGATCTCGGCGTTGTCGTAGTGGTAGGCAAGGTCCTGGTCGCCGTCTTCACTGTAGGAGACAATGAAGGCCTTGTGCGAGTCCAGGCTCGCCCCTCCCCAGTCGGAGTACAGTAGGCGTGTGAGTGGTTCCAGATAATCCTCCCGAAGTGGTGTTAGAAGATTCTCATCGAAGCCCATCTCATCTAGCAATACCTGGGTTATTAATTAAAAGGACAGATTGGTGAATAACACTTGTTTTGGTTTGGGTTGGTTTGTTGGTGTTGTTTTTTGTTTGGTGGGGGGGGGGAGGAATGGGCTGGGTACATTAGTCGATTAAGAAGGGGAATTTTCAATCATGGACAATTGGTCTTCCTCATTTTACTGTGCCTTGCCCTTGCCCTATCCTAGAAATGCCGAATATCAGGCTAAGTATCAAGGACAAGTTTCAATTTTTAAGTCATTGGTTTGACTCGACCAGGGTTTGAACTAGGGGGTTCGAATCCAATGACCTACCAAAACTCATTTGGCGACCCCCATCTGGTCAACTTGTAGACGTAACTACTGTGTTCAGATTGTGTAGTAATCCTGAAAGGCTTAGGCCATGGACCTCGAACATGATCAAGTGACCTTATAGGTGTGGAATGAATTGATTCATTCCCACCACCCTCTGAAATTTAGAATTCGTCAGAATGTTCGACGTATTTTGAAACCCATTGTTTCTAAACCTATTGTTTCCAAAATTAAAGTCCTCTGATAATACTGCGATACCAGGGTTTTAAGTCATTTGAAGTATTTCCTACTGAAATTATAAAGGTACAGCAGGTAACCATACAGGTTAAGCCTATGTGCATCTAGTTACGTTTAAATTTAAAGCTGGTGTAAAATGCCACCTCCTGCATTTGTAAACCCCTGCAATACGACATCACCTATATTTACGTAAGCAGCAAATCAAAAAGATATTGGTTTTATTATTAATGTCGTGGGGGTGATGAAAATGGGAAATACTGCGCCTAGAGCGGGACTCGAACCCACATCTCTTTGCATTCTGGGCCAGTGTGCTAACCATTACACCACCTAGGCTCCCTGATATCAATACACTCCCCACGCCTACCTGTCTATGTGGTTACTTGCCTGAGAGGTCAGTGCAGACCACTACACTCGTCCCCCTGGAATTGTAAGTCTTGTAATGCTTACAATTACATACATACAGGCAATGCACTAACACATACATACACAGGGTAGGTTCAACAACCATACAGCGCAAAGCTTGTACAGGATCCTGATCACGGCAACCAGTGTCGTGGGGGTGATGAAAATGGGAAATACTGCGCCTAGAGCGGGACTCGAACCCACATCTCTTTGCATTCCGGGCCAGTGTGCTAACCATTACACCACCTAGGCTCCCTGATATCAATACACTCCCCACGCCTACCTGTCTATGTGGTTACTTGCCTGAGAGGTCAGTGCAGACCACTACATTAATAAAAAGTTGTGAACATAAAGAAATAGCCTAAGATATCACCTTAAAAAGATTATCCATTAAAATTGCATAGTCCGATGAAAACATCAAATTTTCGAAACGAAAACAATTATCTAGATTTTATTCTACATATCTAACTTGGATAGTGGTGCACTCATCAAGCATTTGTCGGCATATAGAATGAAACACTGAAGCAATTTAATAGAACCTGTTACTGCAGAAGCCTGTTGTCAAAGTTTTGGCCAGCTTGCCAAAATTAATTGTGCATGTTTGCACTTCAAATATCTCCAAAGTTAGCCTTTTAAAATCAAAGTTACTCCAAACTAAAGTAAGGTTGATTATAACGACCAACTTAATATTGACTATGCAATTTTAACGTAGCGTATGTGTGTGTAACTCAACCAGTGTAGACTAAAGTTTCATTAATTTATTCCCACAGTAGGTTACCTACCACCTGCATTTGTGCACACCTGCAATACGACCTCACCTATATTTACGTATGCAGCAAATCAAAAATTATTTATAAAAGTTGTGAACATAAAGAAATAGCCTAAGATGTCATGGCAAAAAGATCATCCATTAATAATATGCAATAACAATTAGCCTGTAACAATGAAAATATAAAATTATTATACAGTGCTGGTGACGACCTCTAGAAGAGCTTGGGGGAATATGTGATGGGTGATATTGAGAATGGATTAATGCAGCAAAGTTTTGTTGGGTACAGCTCAACAACAGCACCTCTTCGCAAGCACTCACCCCATAGTTGTTCATGGTGTTGGGGCGTCCTTTAGGAAGGTCAGATCTTTCAAAGTTAAGAATCTCACTTTGAAGGTCTGCGCAAAACTCCGTTGTGAAGATAGGAAACGAGTACACGCGAGTAGCTGAAACATAACATCGATTAAATATTGTTGTTTGTTGTTTGAGTTTTAGGTCCGAGTAATATCTAAGTTCATATCAGAACGGGTACTCACTTGTGACAATGCACACAGATGCTGACTTTATAGTGCTACCCCACTGGGAGACTAGGCCACTGGCACCATGACCCAATTTCCAACTCAGTCACATTTTCCGGATACTGAGCTAACCAATCCTCAAGTATCGATTTTGCAAGTCATTGGTTTGACTCAACCGGGATTCGAACTCCCAACCTTCTGCACATGGGGGGGGGGGCTGCATTCTATTAAATTCGGTCACCGCGTACAGTACATTGATTAAATATTATAATATTGAGAATTAGCAACTGTGTATCACGAACACAATGAAGTAATGTTCTGTTAGTCATAGTAGAGCGTTTGTAGCTCCATGACCTCTGATTGCATGACTTTCTGTCTAAATGACTCTCCCAGGCCTGAAACTAAACATCAGCAAAGATGCACTAGTATTTGTTCGCCTTGGTTTCTTTCTATTCATGAAGGAAGAGGGGAAAACATAGGTATAGTGAGCACGATGGAGAGAATTAATACTATTTGGTCAAATACTGGCAAATTGAACAAATAACAAGTAGGCAGTACTGTATAAAATCCATACCTCTTTGTACATCCAGCTTTGGCAGTACTCCATCAAATGTAGCACCCTCTTCTTTACAGTAAGAGACTATATCAAGGAAAGACTGTTCTAAATATGAAGGCTGAAACCCAAGCAATACTCCTTTTAGAACAAATCAGTTTTTATCAGAACAGGTGAATAAATTGATAGCTTCATTTTAATATAATAATTCAAATTGAGCAAATATTATGCAAAATGAATTAATTTTGTATTGATATTATTAATGTTAATTATCTCTGGATTCTATTAAATAATTAAAGCTACACACCACAAAAGTACTGATTAAGAAAATGTACATTCCATGTTATCCCTCACTATATTATATAATTATAAATTTATCCAGGTAATTTCAGCAAAAGTATTGTAATCCTTAATTTGCTAATATAAGACTGAGCCCTAATTCACACTGGCACATTTGTGGAGAGATTTAGTTAAACTTATATTACAAGGGGCGAGAACAATACGACGTTTGGTAATCAGGTAACATGTGTTAGTGGGTTGAAAGTGAATATAAAGTATAAGGCCTATAGTAAAGGATAGGGCTGGGAAGGGCACCAACCCCAACTTCATAAACACTCCCGGTGTAAAGATTTCAAAGTCCCCTCATATTCAAGTTCCCCCCTGGGAACTTGAAAACGCTTTCAAATTCCTCCCAGAGGAATTTGAAAACGTTTTCAAATTCCCTCCCTCGTTTTAACTTTCCCTCCCCCCCCCCCATTTTTGGGGAATCTTCTTTATTTTTGTTATTTTTTGTTATTTTACATGACAAATATTATAATATACAGAGAATAGCATAATGGAAATTATTACTAGTACAATAAAACATATTTAACCACAAATGACACAAAGTCTCCATGATGGTTAAGAAAAAAATATTATAGGTCTGAAATTTAAAACGTTTTTAAAAGTTTTTTAAACAATTTAAAATTCCCAGAGGGGGGAATTTGAAAATAGGGGGAGGAATCTGAAAACTGTTTTTAAGTTTCCCCCCAGGAATCTGAAAACGTTTTTAATTTCCCCGGAGGGAAGTTAAAAACGTTTTCAGATTCCCGGGGGGGAACTTGGGAAGGGGGGGGGGGGGGGGGGGGGGGGGGAAGTTGAAATCGTTACACCGGCGGACTACCGGACAGTAACTAATACCCATATTAGGCCAGTACAGAGCCTTGGTGAGTCATAAACCCACATGCCTTGTAGTTTATCTAATTCACCATGCTTAGTTACTTATTGAAGTGGCACTTTTTTGGGGGAGGGGGGGGCGGGGAACATTGGTTGATTAAGCAGGGGAAATTTCAATCCCGAACAATTTGTCTTCCTCATTTCACAGCTTCTAGTAATGCCGAACACCAGGCAAAGTTGCGACAAATGTAATTTTTAAGGCATTGGTTTGACTCGGCCAGGCCAGGCCGAGCTTTTAAGCTTGTATTTATATTTGTTAAAACTATGTCAACAATGACCCGATTGTAATGTATATTATACCACTATCCTTAAAGTTCACTGCCTGCCTCCGGTAACTCACCTGTAATATGTACACATGTGGAAACAGTGGGATATACTTCTCTTTAATAGTATTCGTTCTTTCGATTGACTGCTTGCCTAGGTTACATCGCCGGTCATATTCAGTTTCCAGCTGAAATGGAGTTAATAAGCACCTGTAGCAGCCGTGAATTAGTTTCATTTCTCAGTACTGGAGTGCTGGTCTTCTAACTATAAGTTAAGCCAAACTAGTTCATAGAACAGGATTTGATTCCATCATAAGATACTTTACTTTAATTTGAAGTAACTTTTATTTTAAAGGATTAACTGGAGATATTTGAAGAAACATGTGTAAATTCTGATACCAATACTTTGGAGCTTAACAAAATTACTATGCAGTTAAATCAATCTGATTGAATTAGGGCAAACACTATCAAATTACATTGACAATCTAATATATATGAATAAGGCTTGTCCATCTGTATTTTGTAATACAATATAGTTGCAACAAGCTGGTTCAAGGAATTATATCACGTATTGACATGACTATTCAAACAGGTAATTGGTGGAACAAGCAGTCTAGATATTTATCATATGGACCTAATTGCGAGAACTTCTGTTAACACCCACCTGTTTTACAACTTTCTCTATATCCTTTGAAGTAAGGCGTTTTTCTTTGAAGTACTGGAATAATGGAATAAAAGAACATTTTAAGATATACATCACGAACACCAATGGCTTCGTTGATGGTAGTTTGGCGAGCTGCGTTCACCTAACCAGGCAAAGCATTATTATCATCGATATAATAATAATAATAATAATAATAATAATAATAATAATAATATTACTTACATTCTTCCTAAATAGGCCATACAAACCAGACTGCTCAGCATTCGTAGTATGAGGAATAAAAACTAAATAGTTAAATTCTAACTAACCTACTACCTAGGACCTACTCTGCCATCCATTTTACTGTCTCCCTTTGGTCTTATTTTAACTTGATTTACAATGACATAATATATTTAGGCATAAGTCCCTTCTTATCATCTTCGTATTTGCAAGATTCATAAGAATCTAAGTAATATGTCAACTTCTTGGAAAGTCAATACCGAAAGTCAACAACCAGGGAAGATTCACAGCTTTTTTGCTTTTATTATGAATCATTCTCCATTTTCTATTTCGTTTTTAATTGTAATTAATAAGTAATTGTATTTTATTGCACAAATTCAAAACCTGATCCAAGGTCACCTTCAGAAGAATTCATTTCCTCTTATTTTAGTTCTTGTGCTAGACTATTGTATCTCATATACATACATAAATGATATGGTAACAATAGCAGTTAAATACACAATTAGCAGTGTTTAGGATAATCGATTAATGAGATGTTCTTATATGTTCCACTGAAATATGATAACATGATCACATTAATATTAGATGGATTGTTACCATTTATTCTGTGGATTTTAATATTGGAACAATTTTTTTTTTAAAGGATAAAGTGACATGGGATGTGGGCTCGTTGGAATCCTTATAAAATTTGCTATATGGTGGTATAATTCAATTAACAAAATTACTAAAGTACCCATCTATTCTTATCCAACTGAAAATGCTATTGTGTGACATTTGAGCAATCTGCTAATGATGTACCTAGAATGTTATTTTAGCTGTTATACAGCTTTGCTAAAGTAATACTCTTACTTGATTTCACATTTATAAACATATTTAATATTGTTCCACAAATTATTTCATTCATTTTTTCCAACATAATAAATAGAGGGAAAGCACTGCAAATAAAGATTTCCTTGTTTGACAGGCTCTCAAATAATAATAATAATTATATATAAAGACAAATTGTCTGATTGTGGTTCTAATAAACCCTTAGACTAAGTACCAATCATTAGAGACATAATTAAACAACATGTTTACTCTTTTGCATGTTGAACCTTTAATCACTTTTGAACCTCTCTGAAAGTGGATATGTCCAACATGCACAACATAGGGATTTTGCTATTTTTCGTGTGTTCTAATTAATCTCAAGCTGATTCGCTGAGTGTTATATTCAATGTTAACCAATAGAGTGTTGGCCTAGTTGTCCAGTACATTAAATTTTATATAACTTTGCTTTTACAATCGAACGCGGTGGCCGAATCGGTAGAGCGTAGCCTCCAGTGCGGGAGATCAATTCCCACTACAGTCAAACCAATAACTTACAAAATTGATACCTGTCACATTCTACCTTGGCGCTCAGCATTAACAGGATAGGGAAAGGGCTGGTTAGCTCAGTGTCAGGATAATGTGACTGAGTGGCATATTGGGTCATGGTGCTGGTGGCCTGATTTCTCAGGCCTTAAGTTTAATTTGGCATGAGTGGACACTGTCACAAGTCGGTACCGATCCTGAAATGGCCTTAGATGTTGTTAGTTTTAGCTCATCTCAGCTCTTGTTTGAAACATAGAATACCAACTAAAAAATATATATATAATAAATTAAGATATTAATCTTTTTTGCAGCATTGCATTTACATCAATATAATCAGCACATCTTATGCAATGTGCATTTAGATTTAGACAAATCTGAATGCCCAGATTTGTCTAGTGTTAGTCATAGCCAGAATCAGTTTTACTTATTGTATTCATGTTTTTATTTATATCCTATGGTTAATGACATATGGAGAACTAGAAATGAGTAGGGTTAATCAGATATTGGTTATATATTTCTCTGAAACAAGTGTCTGTTGACACATTTGGCATTTTAATATTAGAACAAGAATTAATAATGGTGATGTGGATATCAGCCTTAAAGTGACTGATTGTTTTGTGTGGAATTGTATGTTTCTTAGCTCAAAATGTTTAACTATGGCTAGTTTTGTCTTAGATATAGATCATTATGTAGAATGGCTAAAGCTCAAATCTGTGGTTGTGTAGGCAGGCTATAGTGAAATCAATAGAGACAAAGAGAAAGGAAGAGTATAAAGTGTGAAAGAAGAGAGAGAGTCAAGCCCTCTGGTTTATTATGTATATATGGTACATGTGTTCATTGTAGAGTATCACCCCACCCTTTTCCACCAATGGGGAACAAGCATTTTTAGCTCGACCAATAGGGATCCAGCATTCCCAGTCCCCATGGTTACCAGTGGTCTGCCCACCACCACCAAGCTGTGTGGCTCCCCTGGCCACCACCTGCCTTGAGCCTGAGTGTGGTGATCCTACCTTGCAGAGGGGAGAGGCGGGGTAGGCTTTGAGTGCCCCTTACACACAGCCCTGCCAGCACCACTATGTCTACTTACATCTCACTCAGGCACCACCAGCACCTACATATACACATACATGCACCTGGTGATGTATGCCTCATCAGTAATAGAACATTTGCATCCCCCTACCCAATGCCGTAAATCGGAATATTTTACAATTATATTGCATGTGTGCATACATGTTTATGTCAAATTGTTATGTATTTCTATTAATTTTGAATCAAATCAAAATTTTGCCCTACGCATATCGGTAAATTTAATGGCTGTATGCCATTGCTTTACTCTCGACACCATTTTCAGAGCATGCGCAGTCGGAATGGTGATCTCGTCTATAGAGGGAGTGCATGTGATGTCAACACTCAGCAGTCAGCCATCTTGGATTACACTTGACACCACCGATGGCGCCCCCTATTGTATACCAAAAACACTAAGGCCACCACAGGGCCTACCCAGTTGGCGTCCGACGAAGTACGGTGGTGCCACCTATAGTAGAGCAGATAACTGCAAATTACAGGAGAATCGTTCATTTCTGGAAACAAGCACCAAAATTGGCACACATACTTCTTGGGGATTGCTCTTTTGATAAAACCTGTTAACCACCTAAAAATTCAAGATGGTGGCCATTTTTCAAGACAGTAATATTGCATTTTGCAATAAAATCGCAGAGACTTGTCCTATTTGAATGATCTTTGTGTCAAATACTACATTTTTCACTATGTAGAATCCGAATTTGGAACAATGGACTTACTCACTGGCTTCCTTGTACGATACATCAGTCCCGGAATCATATTATTCTGCTAAATTAGAGGTTCATGTTACGTCTCACTCGGCTAAAATGCATGGTAGTGTATATCGTAGTAGTGTTATGCCCCAGTCACACGAGGCCTGCGTACGCTTACGATCGATTCGCGACGTCAAACCGTCCTCCTTGCGCCCTCCTTATGCCATCATTAAGTGCTGTCGCCGCAAGGACGCCAACCTCCCGGCATCCATTTTGGAAATTTTGGACGCAAGGTTGCTGCTGCTGCACGTGCAACCTCCTTGCGACCTGTTCCGGCGGCGCTATTAAAAAGTGGTTGGTGACCTGGCACCGCCAGGGCACCGACCCCTTGGTTGGCAAGTTGGAACCGACCTAGCAGCGCCGAAAAGGGGGGGGGGGGGGAGCTTTGAGAGACTTGCAGCGGAAGGTGTAGAGTAGTAGCTCAACAGAGCAGATGTCAATGCACAGGCAGGGCACAATGGTGGCACCGCTGCTGTGAAACTCAGCATTGGGTTCAGTATCAGCAGAATAATTAGTTTAGTGTAGCTAAATAATTACTTTAGTGTCCCAAATACTGTCTAATAATCCCCGCATCAGTTAGTTAGTGTAGATTACATGTAGTTTAACATAGATCTTTAGTTAGATAGCCACACCCGAATTGACAGGGTGTGCCAGTGCGGGAGAGCCAAGCCAAGGGTAAGGCTATAGGGTATATGACTTGTTCATGGACTTGCCCACATGGTGTACAGATCGGGCTAGGTGTAGGTCATATATTTTTATTCCCGAACCTAGTCATATCCCATACCTTATTGTGCATGATTGTAATCAAGGTGGTAAAAGGATAACCCCTCGGCCTTGATTCACTGAATACAGATAATTATCATACTGTGATACCTTGATTACCATTCACCAAGATGGCAAATACAGATCCAGGACCATCTAAATTCCGGCCTGACTGGAGCAAGTGTTGTCTTTGCCAGAAGAAGAATAGTGAAGAGCTCAAGTCACCACGTGCACAACAACCACAAGAACATGATGGTTACACTATGATTGCGACTAATATTCCCCTCTTTCACACAATTAATGAGATGCCTACTGTTCTGGATCGAGCCAGACTTGATGATGGCGGTGGCATTGAAGAAACTCTGAGGAGGAACAAGGTGCAGTATCACAAAAGTTGTCCCCTAATGGTCAACAACACAAAACTGGAGAGAGCCAGAAAAAGAAGAGCAGAGAGTGCTCAGCCAGTAGAATGCCAGACCAGGCTGCGTAGAACCAGCCTTGAAGGCCAAACGTGTTTCATATGTGACAAAGAAGCCCCATCCTCTGAACTCAGACAAGTTATAACGATGAACCTCAATAACAGACTTAATATATGTGCCCAAACTTGATATGACGGAAAACATCTTGCAACACTCAGCGGTGGAGATGCTATTGCACCGGAGCTCAAATACCATTTTGTATGTTTGACAGACCTATACAATAGAGAGAGGACATACCTCAGAGCCACCAAGAGACTGGAACAGGAACATGCACCCGAAGAGGATGCCCACCCACAGGCATTCTCAGAGCTAGTCACATATCTAGTGGAGACCACCAGATCTGGTGAGGGTCCTGCAGTCTTCCGACTTGCAGACATAGTTCACCTGTATGCCCAGCGCCTGGATGCACTTGCTGTCAACCCCACAAGACTGAAGGAAAAACTGCTGTCAGAAATGCCTGAGTTGGAAGCTCACAAGCAGGGAAGGGATGTTCTTCTGGCTTTCCAGAAAGATGTGGGCTTTGTCTTGGTCAGAAGCCTCTGACTATTATAGTGAAGCTATTATCCTTGGCAGAGCAGCTAAGATCTTACAAAGACATGCTGGACCACAAGACCACATTTGATGGAACCTTCCATGAGGGGTGCATCGAGCAGTCCATTCCACACCCTCTTCTTCAGCTTGTGGCCATGCTTGAACATGGAGCGAACATCAAATCTCAACTTAGGTTTGGCGCATCAAAGACAGATCTAGCAATTGCTCAGCTGCTTCAGTACAACTGCTACACAAGGTACAAAGAAGGAGCAGCAACTCACAGACACTCCAAAGACAGAGAGACCCCATTTCCCGTTTACATGGGGATGTCTGTCTACACAAAGACCAGAAAGAGAAAGTTGGTGGAAATGCTTAACGAGCATGGCATCAGCATTTCATACGACAGGGTGCTAGAGATATCTGCACAGCTGGGAGATGCAACATATGTTGATGTCGACACTGTGAAATCTAGTTTGCAACTGTCTTTATTTAGAACGTTCTGTAGTGACATCACTCTGTGCCACACTGGGGGTGTTCGGATAACAACACAACTGGAAGACACATACATTACATCTCCCTTTCAATGGAACAGAGGAACAAAATTCAATTAATGGTAACATTTTGTATATATCAACTACCATCGATAGCAACAGGTCCTTCTCGTGTTATTATAACTAATGTCATAACGCCATATCCCCCTCTTTAAAATAATTCCTATCGATAACAGAATGGTACCAGGTATTGCGAGGATAAAATGCCATGCTCAAATTTACTAACATTCCAGAACAATGTAAATGGCATTGTACATGAAGACCTAATACATATAGAGATATTATACATATTAAGTTTAAGAAGAGAACCATGAAACATGTAAATGGGAAACTATCGACTGTAGCCCATCATACAAAAACACGACGCATAAAGTAATACAACGAATACATAGTCAGGGTCAGTTGTCACTTCTTAAATGTAGACTTATTTTGTCTCTTCTTCATATGACCTGAACAACGAACATATTATTACGTAACGTTGTATGCAATTCATAACTGAACATAACAAGGCACTTGCTAGGCAGAACAGAAAGTGGCATAGCAACAACAGCAAACGACTTATATAACATATGAGACTCAAATATTCAATATAGTATTTCATGAACAACATTTCCCAAAATGTTCAAATTAAACTCATGCTTCATATAACAATTTCATCCGTGAACATTTCGTCATATTTTTGTTTTTGTTTATAAAAGCATTGAGTCAAAATTCATTTGATAACATCTTTGACATGCAAGACAACTTAAAGCATTTATACCAACACACAAAATGTATACTTAGTTAGCTTCATGTGTCGTTTCTTATCCTTGCATGTGTTGTGTCCATTCTTGATTTGACCTTAATCATGTGTCATTCTTACTGTACTGCTTTTCTAGCATGTCACTTGCTTAATTATTACAATTGCATCAGTGAACATTACCTACAATAACAGTAATGAGTCAACAGCTATTTGACAAGATCTATGACAAGTACGACAACTTACAGCATTGACAAAACATCACCAAAAAGCATACTCAGTTACCTTCATGTACCATTTCCTATGTGTGAATGTGTTCTGTAAAGTCTTTGTTTGACCTCAAATGTGTGACGTTCTTTATGTATTGTCATGGTAACATACGGTAACGATTTAAAGTTGCACAGTCTAACCAAACCATTCCTAATTCAAAACGTCACAATCGACATAGTATGTCTTTGTTTGCATTCTTTGACCTTTTCCACATATATATATTTCTATAACATATAGATATTGTCGTGGGGGTGATGAAAATGGGAAATACTGCGCCTAGAGCGGGACTCGAACCCACATCTCTTTGCATTCCGGGCCAGTGTGCTAACCATTACACCACCTAGGCTCCCTGATATCAATACACTCCCCACGCCTACCTGTCTATGTGGTTACTTGCCTGAGAGGTCAGTGCAGACCACTACACTCGTCCCCCTGGAATTGTAAGTCTTGTAATGCTTACAATTACATACATACAGGCAATGCACTAACACATACATACACAGGGTAGGTTCAACAACCATACAGCGCAAAGCTTGTACAGGATCCTGATCACGGCAACCAGTGTCGTGGGGGTGATGAAAATGGGAAATACTGTGCCTAGAGCGGGACTCGAACCCACATCTCTTTGCATTCCGGGCCAGTGTGCTAACCATTACACCACCTAGGCTCCCTGATATCAACACACTCCCCACGCCTACCTGTCTATGTGGTTACTTGCCTGAGAGGTCAGTGCAGACCACTACACTCGTCCCCCTGGAATTGTAAGTCTTGTAATGCTTACAATTACATACATACAGGCAATGCACTAACACATACATACACAGGGTAGGTTCAACAACCATACAGCGCAAAGCTTGTACAGGATCCTGATCACGGCAACCAGTGTCGTGGGGGTGATGAAAATGGGAAATACTGTGCCTAGAGCGGGACTCGAACCCACATCTCTTTGCATTCCGGGCCAGTGTGCTAACCATTACACCACCTAGGCTCCCTGATATCAATACACTCCCCACGCCTACCTGTCTATGTGGTTACTTGCCTGAGAGGTCAGTGCAGACCACTACAATATATTTATTAAATATATTTATATAAATTATTTTATTTTAATGCATATGACATTAAATTCAACGTTACAAATATCAGTATATCCGGTAGATTCTGCATATTCGGCTTACTCTGGTTTCTATATAACCAATATTTTACACAAATGTATGTTTTACACAATTATTTCGTCATCCACAGGCCTTGTCATTGTGAAATTGTTGTGACACACTTCATTCAATTCTGACATCCGACAATATAGTGGTCATGATATCCACTTTTAACATTTTTAAATATATATTTAGTTGGTTAATATATATATTGCTATTCGTTCACCATGGGAACGGTGTGCATACGACACATATAACACATATATGCATGTAGTTACTACGTTTCATACGATACAACATTTTAGTTTTATATTTCCATCATTAATAACAAGCCCATAGCATAGCAATCTTATGATGGAACAAAATACCAATATTATGGTGAAACACTCAAATTATTACAGCCTGCATGAAATAATTTATATCGATATAGATACTCTAGCAGTACATCATATCGTATAGTGTGTTACAAATAAGGTCTACACCTGAGTATACAGCTTTAACCAAGCAGACGGCCAACCGTTACTTTGTCGCATACACATACTTGAACCACATTCTTTCATGACGTGGCCGCGCTCTGCTTGGGGGCGTTCGGATATCAGCATACCTATATTTTCATGTCGATGTTAAAGATTTAATTATGCAGAAATAGAAGTTCCTTTACCTTGAATTGTCTCATGTTTCATCTTATGTCAATTCATATATGATATTAAGTCACACTTCATGTCTATCACATGCCTCCATTGGCATAGCGTTTGGTGCTTGCTTCCTGGCGCTCCGACTCACTTCTCGAGGAATCTCGGTACCTTGCCTGTTGCTTAGCTTGCCTGACGTCCTGCGCGTCTTTATTCTGGTCATCTTCTTTATAGCCGACTGTCCCTGTCGACGTCCTGCGCATCTGTGCTTCGTAGCATCCGTGCATCTGTGTCCATGCCTCTTAGGCATCTGTGCATCTGTGTGCCATCTTCTCAGGCATCTGTGCATCGTATTGTCATTTATTCATTCCAAGCAATGTTGTGACGTCCTGCGCGTCCTCATTCCGGCTGTTTTCATTAGAGCCGTTCGTTTCCACCGACGAACCGTACATCCGTGCTTCTTGGCACCTGTGTAGTCGTGTATGTGCCTCCATGCATCCGTGCATCCATGTGCCATCTTTCCAGGCATCTGTGCATCGTCTTGTCACTCGTCATATTAAAGTCAGTGCTGCTTCTGTTGGTGCCCGGGGAGTTGCTGCCCGATGCGCCGCAGCTACTGCAAGTATGTGTTACAGTTTCTTCGACCAGGGTGTCGATGCCTGGTACAATAAATTTGCAAGACATGTTGGTTGGTGCCCGGGGTACTGATGCCCGGTATCCACCAGAAGCAATGGGCTGGAAAGCACCATTGCCTCCACATCTGACACCATGTAATATATGTTGATGTCGACACTGTGAGATCTAGTTTGCAACTGTCTTTATTTAGAACGTTCTGTAGTGACATCACTCTGTGCCACACTGGGGGTGTTCGGATAACAACACAACTGGAAGACACATACATTACAGATGGGGTGGTCTGTTCACCAGTTCAGCGAAAATGGCTGTTCACCACATCCGCCATGGACAACATAGACCACAATCCCACTGCAACGACAGCGACCACTTCTTTCCATGGAACCAGAGTCTCTGTTTTCCAGCACCCAACCAAGGAAGACAAAGGTGAAGAGCGTGGACAGCTGAAGTTCGGAGAGGAGAAAGTGAAGACAGTTCCAGAACTTCCAGACTCCTTCACCAATGTCCGGCCCACCTTCTTCACCAAGAAGAAACCCTCTCCTCCCCAGAGTGGTGTGACACACTCAGAGACCAGTCTGCCGAGGCCATAACTGGCAATGGAGTATGAGTGGCTGGAGAAGGTCACTGTGACAGATGGGCCGGTGGATGTAACTTGGTCAGCCCACCATGCTTCACAGAAGACAGGAAAGCCATTTGAGGTCAGCATTACATCACTTTTGCCTCTGCTGCAGGATCAGGCCCACTCGGTTGCTACAGTCAAGCATGTGATGGACAAGATGAAGGAGATGGTGGCATTTCTGAACCCCGGTCAGGTGCCAGTCATTGCTGCTGACCAGCCAATATATGCAGTAGCCAAGCAGGTCCAGTGGCACTGGCCTGAAATCTATGGTGAGGACAAGTTTGTCATAATGTTCGCAGGCTTGAATATTGAGATGGCGGCACTGAAGTCCATTGGAACTCTACTCCAGGACAGTGGTTGGACAGGAGCCCTCTTGGAGGCAAGGATAGCATCTCCTGGGACAGCAGATTCATTTCTGACAGCTTCGAGCATCACTAGGACATGACAGATGCACCTGATAACAGCATGCCGTCTGTACAAGCTTCTGAAGGCAGCCCACACAGACTACTCGAAAGAGACAGATGAACAACCTGAAGAGGTGCCTAGCTTCGAAGCTTGGTGTAAGCATCGCAAACTGCAAAGTCCCCAGTTTCATTTATGGTATATGGTGATGTCCTCTTTTTGATCTGATGATTCAGGGAAGCCAACTTCTTCCTGTACTATCAGTCACTGGCTGAGCTGATACCGTACTTCTTTGCAAACTACAATGTAAACTAAGCACGGTGGCTTCCGATCCACTACAGAGAAATGGTAACCCTGGAACAGAAGCATCCTCAGCTGGCTCAGGATTTCCAGAGTGGAAACTTTGTTGTACACAAATCGAGCCGACGGTTGTCAGCAATGGCTATTGACCAAGCTCACGAGCAGGCCAACGCTGTCATCAAGGCAGACGGGGGTGCGATCGGCATGACTGAAGACCCATCAGCACTGAGAAGATGGATGATAGCTGGTCTTGAAGTCAGCCACATGGTTGCACAGTATGAGGCAGCATGTGTGACCAAAGAGGGTACTGAACACACCAGCCGCCATGAGGAGACAGACCGAGCACAAAGAGTGTTCCTTGAGAGGGTAGAAAAGCTCTTACAAGCCATGCAAGATATGGGCAATCCTTTCCAGGAGGAGAGTCGGGACCTGCTTTCGCTTGATACAAAGGATATTTCTCACCACACTGCTGCCGAGCTGATTGGCACACACCATGAGAAAGGCAAGGTCCGTTTCCAGCAGTTTATGAAGGGACTGGAAGGGGAAGAAGAATCCACCTTCTACGAACCAATCAAGAAGAACAGGGTTGACTTCTTCCGACAGGTACCAGCCTCTGTTGACTCTTCAAAGCAAAAAGTGCTGAAGGAAGACTAGCAATATCCTTTGCTCAAACTGATTTCTGTCAACATGACTTCAGATTGTGTGATTTGAACACTTTGCCAGTCTCTGGAGTGTAGGGGTTGTAATGATGTCACAAGACAACTTTCAGTGGCCATATTGGATTACATACAGAAGGCTTGCAACTGCCTTCACTGTGCTTATTTACTGATTTGTTGGTTTATTTGTCACTGAAGTTGTTGCTAAAGTGCTGTAAGTAAACACAATTGGATGTAAACTTCCCAGAATCTCCCAGAACACAAGAAAATTCTGTTTTACTGCATCTGCATGCATTCACAACATGGCTAGGGAGGGTGCTCGTAATCCAAGATGGCTGGCCGCTGACTGCTGAGTGATGATGTCATGTGCACTCCCTCTATAGAGGGGGTGTAATGACGTCACGAGGCAACTTTCGGTGGCCATATTGGATGACATACAGAAGGCTTGCAACTGCCTACACTGTGGTTATTTACTGATTTGTTGGTTTATTTGTCATTGTTTTGAGCAGTTTGGCCTCAGAAGTTGTTGCTAAAGTGCTGTAAGTAAACACATTGGATGTAAACGGCCCAGAACCTCCCATAACACAAGAAAACTCTGTTTTACTGCATCTGCATGCATTCCCAACATGGCTAGGGAGGGTGCTCATAATCCAAGATGGCAGCTCGCTGACCGCTGATTGCTAAGTAATGACGTCACGTGCACTCCCTCTATATGGTGAGGGGAAACATTCTCGATGTCGGCATGACGTCACAAGCCCGAAAATAGCCCGCGAAGGGTAAAATACCGCCGTGATGTGTGCTGCGGCAATGCTATGTCTATGGGGAGGATTTATTTTTGTAAAATAAATTTTAAAACTTTCATCGAATCGATTAAAAATATCTTAATGCGCGATTGAAGAGGAAGATCTGAGGTATTTAATTTAACCTAAGAGCAATTTTCTCTGAAAGTATTAAAAACAGAGATAATAGTGAAAGTTGGGATATTCTGAGTGTCAGTGCCAGTGTTAGCCTTACCAGATCATGGCCTCAAAAACTATTTTCGTCAAATAAATTCAAGAACTTCCAATTGGCTGATAAAAAAAAAGCTGAATATGAAATTATAGAGAAAGATCTGAACTATTTAATAGAAACAACAGAAATTTGCTTTCAAAGCACCAAAAAGCAAAAATCACTGTGATAGATAGGGTAGTTTCAATGTTGTTTCTATGAGAGTGGCATTTGTTTTACCCTTTGCGAGCCGTGAACCCCAAAAGTGCCCGGATACACTTGCGACTTGGTCTTGGATTGTAGCTATTGAATGTTAGAAAACATAAGGTAGGACTGCCAAACTAACCCTTTCTAAGGCCATCACTATTGAGACACATTTTCTCCAACTTTCACATAGGGCTGGTTTTCACTGCTGATACAGCTTATATATATATATATATATATATATATATACATA
>CM059187.1:114400030-114462530 GCA_030323885.1 Branchipolynoe longqiensis | reverse complement strand
TATCACCACCATCACCGCCACCACTTCCACCACCACCATCACCACCACGAAGGCCACGCCGTTACTATTAAAGTATGAGGAGCAAAAAGAGCAATTTAGCGACTATGTGCTGCTTGTTTTCCATTTTGAACTGGCTCTAGGCGCGTGTGAGTGTGTGTGTATGTGTGTGAAGGGATGTAGCTGCTAAAATTTGGTAAACATATTTTGCGTGCTTTAAATTGAGAAATGTCATAGCGGAAAGTTGAAAAGGCTTTTAGCAACAAAAAAACCCACCAACCACTCCGCAATAATAAAAGAAACAAAGAAGAAACAAAGAAGAAACAAAGAAGAAACGCACAAACATGCCATCTCATCTTAGGTAAAAGCAAGTGCCATGCCATACGCACGTGTCTTTAATGAATCGTGTGCATTACACGGCACCGTGTTTCGCTTAGCGAACACACTGCTCAGCCAACCTGTTTATTGTAAAATAACCCACTCCACCAGTCAGTGCCACACATACCGGCATAGCCCTCAGTCATAAAACAGCCAAATTTGCACTCTTAAAGGCTCTTCATTACTGAATTAAAGGTACATAGTCCGATGAAAACAAAACATTTTCAAAATCAAAACAAGTATCTCCATTTGATTCTACATATCTAACTCAGATGCTGGTGCATTTATTAACCATGTGTCAGCACACATAAGGGGATACTGAGTCAATTAATAAAACCAGTGACTGCAGAAGCCTATGGTGATATAGTTTTGGCAACCTTGTCAAAATTAATTTAGCATGTGTCAATTTCAAATATCTCAAAAGTTAGCGATTTAAAATAAAAGTTACATCAAACTAAAGTAAGGTAGATTATAATGAATAACCTAATATGTTTATCTCGGAAAATGAGAGAAACTCAAAACCATCGGACTATGCAACTTTAACACTGTCTGCATTATAATTAAACACATAGCTGCCCACAGATTTGTAAGTAATGCTGTTGGATGGAGTATGGACTAGTTTTTCATATTTATTATTATTATTATTATTATTAAACGCTATGCCGTTCCATTTGTAGGATATTCAGTAGCCAAATTAAAGTGGTCATTTAAAGTTGCATAGTCCGGTAGTTTTTAGTTTCTGCTGTTTTCTGAGATAACTACATTTGTTTGAAGTAACTTTGATGATTTATGGCTAACTTTGGAGATATTTGAAGTATGAACATGCCAAATTAATGATGGCAAGCATGTCAATATTTTGACACCATTGGCTTCAGCAGCAACAGGTTCTATTAAATCGGCTTAGTTAGTATCCGACCTAGCATCCCCTTCTATGTAGCAACATATGCCTAATATATGAAGCTGTATCTAAGTTGGATATGTAAGATAATATCGTTATAATCTACCTTACTTCAATTTGTAGTAACTTTGGTTTAAAATGACTAACTTAGAAGATATTTGAAATGCAAAGATGCCAAATTAATTTTGGCATGCTTGTCAACACCCTGAAGCCCATAGACTTCAGTAGTAACAGGTTCTGTTAAATTGACTTAGCGAGTAATAACAGCCCCTTCTATGCAGCAACAAATACTTAATGTTGCATAGTCCGATGGTTTTGCAGTTTAGTAATTTTTCTGAGATAAATATATTAAAGTGATCGTTATAATCTACCATATTTCCAGTTGAAATAACTGTTATTTTAAATGGATAAGTTTTGAGATATTTGAAATTCAATCATGTAAACTTAGTTTTATCAAGCACGCCAGAACTCTGACACCACAGGTTCTATCAAACTGTCTCACTCTCAGTGTTCCCTTCTATGTAGCAATAAATGCTTAATATGTGCATCAATATCTAAGTCAAATCTATATAATTATTTTGGTTTTGGAAATTTGATGCTTCATCGGACTATGCAGCTTTAATAACTACACCAATGTCTAAGTTGAATATATATATAGTTTCAAATCTAAATAAGCGTGTCGCTTTTGAAAATTTAATGCTTTTATCAAACCATGCCACTTTTTACTCTAACTCTCGCTGAACCGCTAGTGAACCGTGCTAGTTCTACTCTCGGGGAACTGCTGGTGAATGGGTGGGTGGGTGGGTGGGGGGGGGGCTGTCGGGCGTTGCTGTTCATTACGAGGACCGCGGCGTCACGTGGTCAACAGGTGAGCGGGCCGCTCAGAACTGCTCGCCGTCGCCCAGATCCGAGCTTCGCGAACCGCCCACGAGAGGGCGCCCCGCGCGGCAGGCTGAGGGGCGCGGCAAGGAACAGTCGCCGCCTCTCGTGACGGGCGTTCCGGCGGATGTCATCGGCGCCCCGCCACGCTCAGCGAGAACGCGCTTGTGCAAGTCGTCCTAATCGACACTGCAAACATTGTCCAGGAACCAGGTGCTTTTATTCTTTTGGTTGTTGTGGGTGTATGGCATGATATGACATACAATGACAGTAAAACCTCTCTAACCGACCACCTCCACAGATCAACCACTCCCCTATATCGATCGCTTTATTTGGGTCCCAAACGATCGCCCATTGTAATGATTTTTAAAAAACCTCCCTAAACTGACCACCTCCCTAAATGGACCATCTAAAGTCGGTTTAATGGTCGGTAGATTTAGAGAGGTTTTACTGTATGTACATATATATATATATATATATATATATATATATATACCCACAAGAACACCCACACCCACACCCATACCCACACCCACATCCATACCCACACTCACACCCAGCACGCACACCCACACCCAACACGCACATCCGTACCCCCACCCCACCACCCACACTCACCACCCACCACCCACACCCACCACCCACACCTCCATCCATACCCACACCCCATCACCCTCAACTACACCCACCACCGACTCAACATGCACACCAACCCCCACGTCCACATCCCCAACCCCCACTCTCAACTACACCCACCAGCCACACCCATACCCCCACCCCGCCACCACGCCACCCTCAACTACACCTTACCGACACCCCCACCCCCACCCCACTCCCTCCGCCCGCAGTCCGCCGCCCGCCGCCCGCCGCCTTTGGAGCAAAACGGGGGCGCAGCAGGGGGACAGAAAACCTGAGACACTTTTGTGCGTTTTGTCATTTTAAAGCAATTACATATGTAAATAGGCTTTTGGCGGGCAGTGATGAGGTTGTCGGGGAGGCGGCGTGACACCCGCAAATGAAAGGTCCCCGAAACAGATGATGTCCCCCCGGGAACAAAATCACTCCGGCTTTCCAGTTCTCACCCCGAGTTAATCGGATCCCGACGGGTGTGATTGATGCCTGACCCGGCGCATGCCGCTTCACTTGTTGCGCTTATTGCTGTTCTTGTTGCTGCTGTTGTCGTGATTCTCCCTCTCGCCGTTGTTCCACATAGTTGTTCCATATAAGACTGGCGATCCATGTAGTCCATATAAGACTGGTGATCCATATAGTCCATATAAGACTGGTGATCCATATAGTCCATATAAGACTGGTGATCCATATAGTCCATATAAGGCTGGTGATCCACATAGTCAATATAAGACTGGTGATCCATATAGTCCATATAAGACTGGTGGTCCATAGTTCTAACCAGGTTAGGTTAGGTTTGTGACGGGTTGGGTTCAATGGTTGGGGCGAGGACATATCATCGGGGTTGGGAGCTTCGGTTTACTGTTTTGCTTAACTGTAATATACAGTAAAACCTCTCTAAATCGACCCACATTGGGACCGATTTTACATGGTCCATTTAGGGAGGGAGTTAGAATATGGTTGCAATGGTATTGTTGGGACCCAAATAAAGCGATTGATAGAGGGGAGGGGTCGATCCTCTCTAAACCTCTCTAAATGGACCGACTTTGGGACCGACTTTAAGTGGTCCATTTAGGGAGGTGGTCGGTTTAGGGAGTTAGAATATGGTTACAATGGTATTGATGGGACCCAAATATAGCGATCGACATAGGGGAGTGGTCGATCTGTGGAGGTGGTCGGTTAGGGAGGTTTTACTGTATACGTAATTATATGACCCTATATCACATGTACAACGTTATACAGGGGGTGTAATGACGTCACAAGACAACTTTTGGTGGCCATATTGGATTACATACAGAAGGCTTGCAACTGCCTACACTGTGCTTATTTACTGATTTGTTGGTTTATTTGTCACTGTTTTGAGGAGTTTGGCCTCAGAAGTTTTTGCTAAAGTGCTGTAAGTAAACACATTGGATGTAAACTGCCCAGAACCTCCCAGAACACAAGAAAACTCTGTTTTACTGCATCTGTATGCATTCACAACATGTCTAGGGAGGGTGCTCATAATCCAAGATGGCTGGCCGCTGACCGCTGACTGCTGAGTGATGACGTCACGCGCACTCCCTCTATATCCAACTTGCATTACAAGCTGCACATATCATATAGCTGGCAACCAACACGCTGGTATCGACTTTTCCTAGAAAACACCGATAGGGAGATGAGGGTCAGTGATAACCATCCTAATCTCCCCATCTCTCTCAGTGCCCCGCGACCAGCCGCCGCCTGGTGAGAGCACAGGGAACTACTACGTGTCTTTCGTTTTGCGAAACTCCGACTAGCACATGCGCGCACACGCATACGCACACAGGCACACATACACATAAACGGCAACGCATTAATGCAGACAACACACAACACACAACACAAACACACAACACGCAACACACAACACACAACACAACACAACACAACACACAACACAACACACAACACAACACACACCACCCAACACACAACACACAACACAACACACAACACACAACACACACGCATACACACACACTCTGGCACACGCACACATGACTCCGGCACACACACATGCACAAACATGCATGCATCATACACACAACACACACCCACACATATACACACACAAGCATATACACGTGTGTTTATATGTGCACACACGCATATACACGCATGCGCACGCCGTAGCGAGCGGTGTGTGTGCAGTGGGATCCTTTCCTACCCCTAAGAAAATCCTTGTATGTCACCTCCTTGAAATGTCTGCAGAAGCCTCTAGGTTTCAACATCTCATCGGGGTGGGGAGCATGCCCCCAGATCCCCCTACTACAGTAAAACCGCTCTATATCGACCTACCGTGGGACCGACTTCAAGTGGTCGGTTTAGGGAGGTGGTCGGTTTAGGGAGTTAGAATATGGTTACAATGGTATTTTTGGGACTTTAATAAAGCGATTGATATAGGGGAGTGGTCGATCTGTGGAGGTGGTCGGTTAGAGAGGTTTTACTGTAGTAGTACTAGTGCCTCATGCCTTCGACACCTGTCTGTACCAATAATTCATCTGCCCCCCACCTCCAAAGAAATCTTCCTTCCAAAATAATTTTCCTAGCTATGGCTATGACACATAAAGTAAAACCTCTCTAGCCAACCACCTCCACAGACCGACCACTCCCCTATTTCGATCGCTTTATTTGGGTCCCAACAATACCTTTGTAAGGATATTCTAACTCCCTAAACCGACCACCTCCCTAAATGGACCACCTAAAGTCGGTCCCATGAACGGTCGATTTAGAGAGGTTTTACTGTATTATACACGCGCACACACATGCACGTCCACACGCACATGTGTCATGGGGGCGATGAAAATGGGGAATATTGCGCCTAGAGTGAGACTCGAACCCACATCTCTTTGCATTCCAGGCCAGTGTGCTAACCATTACACCACCTAGGCTCCCTGATATCACCACAGTACCCATGCCTACCTGTCTATGTGGTCACCTGCCTGAGAGGTCCGTGCAGACCACTACACTCGTCCCCCTGGAATTGTAAGTCTTTTAATGCTTACAATTACATACAGGCAATGCACCAACGCATACATACACAGGGTAGGTTCAACAACCATACAGTGTGCAGCTTGTACAGGATCATGGTCAAGCAACAACCAGTGTTGTGGGGGTGATGAAAATGGGGAATATTGCGCCTAGAGCGAGACTCAAACCCACATCTCTTTGCATTCCAGGCCAGTGTGCTAACCATTACACCACCTAGGCTCCCTGAAATCACCACAGTACCCACGCCTACCTGTCTATGTGGTTACCTGCCTGAGAGGTCAGTGCAGACCACTACACATGCATACACGCACATATACGCACCCACTCCCACATTCAGGCACACACACTCGGGTATCCTCCCAGAAGTACCTCCAACAAGGACAGAAAGCTAGCCTTCTCTAACCTAGTCGTGACAAGACGTCCACCTCCACCTCCCTCAGCAACCCCTGGCATGGGCGAACAATTGTGTCATTTATGAACAGTTTTTGTGTCATTTCACTGTCCCTTCCATGACATCATTTCTGTGTGTGCATAGAGTTTATTCATTGAATAAAGCCTATTGTCAGCGCCATAGCATTGGTCTTCCAGCCATGTGACAAAACAGATATTTACAATATTCAGTAAAACCTCTCTAAACCGACCGACCTTGGGACCGACTTGAAGTGATCCGCTTAGGCAGGTGGTCGGTTTAGGGTGTTAGAATAACGTTACAATGGTATTGCTGGAACCCAGTTAAAGCAGGCGATATAGGGAAGTGGTCGATCTGTGGAGATGGTCGGTTAGAGAGGTTTTACTGTATGTATATGTAGTGTCATAGTCAGCCGAAATAATCGTTCACGTGTGGGGCAACACTGGTCCTTCTGCAGAGCTGCTCTTTAAACAAAGACAAGCATTACTGAAATGGAAACACTGAAATGTACAAAGCTAAGAAAAGCCAGACTAGTTGGTTACTGGAGTTTCACGTCTAAGGTCATATCAGGACGGGTACCGACTTGTGACAGTGGGCACTCATGGCGACTTTACAGTGACCCCCCCCCCCCCCCCCACTGGGGGACCCGGCCACCAGCATCATGACCTGATATCCCACTCAGTCACATTATCCTAACACTGAGCCAACCAGTCCTTGCCGTATCCTAATAATACCAAGTGCCTGGCTAGGAAGCAACAAGTATACTATTTTCAGTCATCGGCTTGAGTTCGAACCCACGGGTTCGAACCCCACGATCTACCGAAACGGGAGACGGATGCTCAACTCATTTGGCCATCCCGTCGGGTCGCGAGAATAGGTAGTGTGCATGCGAATAATATCTTCACAATATCTTCTGATGTGAAACGATCTTCACCATGGAGAATTCAAAAACGTTCAGAACTGACCAGGGGTGAATCCCATTAAAACAAAGTCGTAACTCTCTCTCTCAATGACATTCATATTAGTACCACTATAAGAAATTATTAAATCATCCATGGAAAGACTACAGGAGGCCTCCTTTTTGATAGCAGCAACAATACCTTTGACATTGACCCCCAAAGCGGGTCACTGATGGTACATTGCATTGAAGGACTACTCCCAGTTCCTGTTTGTATTAATTAGAATATGTAGCCTTCATCCAGATGTGAAAATGCCCGCATGCTAGAAAATGCCATATGGAAATGACCATTCGAGTAAGAAAGCCTCATAATTCATATAGAGATCCTTCATAATGCTGTGTTCCACATTGTTTCATAAGGTTTTTCTACACTGAAAAGCACGGCAACAAATTGTGCTTATAAAGTTATATATATATTTATACCGACCCACCCACGGGGAGGCTAATGACTAAGACGCGTATAGACTATAGTCAGATAGATACACATAAGCAATACCCACAGCGAATTTCGCCAAAATCCAGCAACCGGAAACAGAAATAGGCCTCTATGGGCGCCACCATTTGTAAACTCGTGTTGACTCTGAATAACAGAATAATCAAAATCCAGCAAACGGAAACGGAAATAGATCGTCAAACTTCGGTACGGAGCTATTGGTTAATAGTATATCAAAACAAATGCCTGCTGCCATAGAATTTGCCGATACGCACAGTTCAAAACTTAGATTTTATTCAAAAATAAAAGAAATAAAGAACAATTTGGCATAAACATGGGTGCACAAATGCAATATTAATAGTTTATTCCGCAGAAACGACGGCTGTATTCGATTATCACGACGGTGAATCGGGTCACCCGAGTTGCTAGAATTTGAAATCGAACACCGCGAGTGGAATAAAAAAAATATACGCGCCATCATAAAATACTTTGCTGTAGTTATATCGGGGGGTCGGTCCTAAGCATTGCTTATACATATTATTTTTATATGAAGGCATCTTTTGTCAAGCCAAATGGACCGCATGAAGACCTTCATAAAGTAATGTACTGGGTTGGAAATAAAGAAATATAACTGCACCGCTTTCAATTAACCTATTTAGATGTTGCCAGGACGTAAAACTCCAACAACTGATAATGGTGCGGTATGCAAGCTTTATAACGACAACTTGCAGCTGAGTGCGTAAAGAGGCTGACAAGATTAGCCTCTATCGATATCAAAGGGTTGGCCCGCACTAAATCCAATCTGATTCGGTATCGCTAATCCATGTTCCCGAGGACGCCCGCCCGTTGCGCAACAGGGCGCGCCATTAAACACCCAAACACTACCGCCTATAGCGCTATTTAATAGCCCAACACACTATGCATGTGTTCGATTGATTTGCTCAATATGGTAAATCGATGGCAGTAAGAGGAACGTATATATAAGTTAGAAACAGCCCGTTATTTATGCTATACTTATGTGAACTAGTAATATATATTTATACAAATATGCACATATAAACTTATTCCAGCTTGTATATACATGTAGTTATATACAGTAATATATAAGCTCATATCATCATATATATCTGACAATAAGTTACATGTAATGTGTTCATATATATATGTATATATATATATATATATATATATATATATATATATACATATATATATGAACACATTACATGTAACTTATGTAATTAGTATATATTTATAATATATATTAAATATACTTTTGTGAGCTATATACAGTCATTTATAAGCTCACATAGTCACACATATCCGACAATAAGATGCATATGATATGTTCATGTATATTATGTAATTAGTATATAGTTATAATATATATTAAATAGAACTATGTGAGCTTATATATAGTCATTTATAAGCTCACATAATCATATATATCTGACAATGAGTTGCATATAATATGTTCATATATATTATGTAATTAGTATATAGTTATATTATATATTAAATATATTTATGTGACCTTATATATAGCCATTTATAAGCTCACATAGTCATATATATCTGACAATAAGCTACACATAATATGAACATATATATAATGTAATTAGTATATAGTTATAATACATATCGTATAGACTGATGTGAATTTATAAATAGTTATACATATGCTCGATAGTCATATATATATATCCGACAAGAAGCTACATATACTATGAACATATATATTATGTAATTAGTGTATAATTCGCTACACTCGGCTGAAAAGAAAAGGAGGAAAGAGACAGAAAACAAACTGGATTAAATAAAGTATTTAATAAAAACAAGTCGGACCTTGGCAGGTGTTCAGAATTATATCAGGCGGCGACAGTGGCCAGTACGTATGCTGACTGGAATGCATAACCAGGAAGTTCAACCCGATGCAGAGATGGGCAGTAACATGTCAGGATCAGCGCTCACCCCCCGAGAAAGAGGGTTGGTGGGTGGGGAAACGATGTGGCTTGTAGCAGTGCCAGAAGCAAAGTGAGCGAGAAAGGAGAGGGCGATTTAGCAGGAAAGGTAAACAGACAGCAGCCTCATGAGCAAATTACTCATGTTAGCCTCGGGCCAACATGCACAATTCGCTACACTCGGCTGAAAAGAAAAGGAGGAAAGAGACAGAAAGCAAACTGGATTAAATAAAGTATTTAATAAAAACAAGTCGGACCTTGGCAGGTGTTCAGAATTATATCAGGCGGCGACAGTGGCCAGTACGTATGCTGACTGGAATGCATACCCAGGAAGTTCAACCCGATGCAGAGATGGGCAGTAACATGTCAGGATCAGTGCTCACCCAACAAATGAGCGAGCGCTGAAGGGGCAGCACTAATCTCGAGATGAGACAGGTAGGCTTGGAAGGAAGATGTCTTCCAGGTACCCGCTGACATCAATGACGGCAGGGGAAGTCCAGCAGCGACGCAAGCTTGAGCGGCGCCACAGCGTAGACTATGGAGGGTAGCCTGACGTCGAGTAGATCGAGGTGGTGGCAGGGCATCTCGTAGCGTCTTGGTCAGCATTTGGAGAGTCAATGGGCGGGATGACGGGAGGAGGAAGGCTGGATCATCAGGGCAAGGGGTAACGGACGCTAAATAGCGACGCCAAGCCTGTACGGGGCAGCAGTGGGCACCAGGGATTGGCGGGAGGAGGAACTGGAGGGGGCAGGAGGAGAGCGGGCGAGTTTTGGTGGAGACAACCAAGACTTTGAGACCCGAGGCGGAGAGGGAAACATGCTTAAATTTTAAGACATGACTGGCGGGAGAGGAGAAAACTACCAAATTACTCTGCCGGAGCAAACAGAGATAGCCTATAATCAGGGCAGCAATAGCAGCTACTGGAGGGAAACTGCGAGACAAGAGTGAGGATATCACTCTGGCAAACTGTCGTGGGGAGACAGCAGGGGCTTGGGATTGAACATGAGTCAAGGACTTAATCACGGCCCTCTTCATGACGACTAA
Source organism: Branchipolynoe longqiensis (assembly GCA_030323885.1). Taxonomy (NCBI): domain Eukaryota; kingdom Metazoa; phylum Annelida; class Polychaeta; order Phyllodocida; family Polynoidae; genus Branchipolynoe; species Branchipolynoe longqiensis. Next base: position 114,451,931 of record CM059187.1, on the reverse strand, counting down.
CTCATACGCTTTGAACACCGAGGAATCTGGAGCACGAGTTGACACCCAAATCTTAACTGAACTGAAATAGTTCATGACTGCTCCAGTGGAGCGTAGGGAGGACGCTAGGTCGAGAATAAATGAGAGTAGATCATAGAGGCGGGGTGCCAGGGGCGGGAATGAGTGGATGTCAGCGAAGTGGGGATATCGCCTGATATGTGCCGACTTGTTATGCCAAGTGCGCTTAGCGAGGCCGTCACGATACATCATGACGAGGCGACGGTAGTGATTCATCGTGTAGCCTGGAAGATAGAGGCAAACAACGAACTATCTTCCAGGCTGGGAAACGTACATGACAGTTAAAGATCAAAATCGAGCAGTATTAAAGGAAGGATTACAGATATTTCAGTCAGCCCGAGCGAATTACAAAGTGCATCGGCTTTAACTTTAAGAGTAGCATCATCCATCAAAGGATCTGCTTAATGCATCTGCCAGTACCAATTCGGTACCTGGTTTGTATTTTACTTCAAGCTCAAAATTAAGACTCGCTGACAACAACCAGAGCTGTCGCGCACAGGCACACAGGATCGGGTCCCTACCCCTCCCCGAGGACAGGACCTGCTGGAAAGCTTGATTGTCGGTATTGATTATTACCAGATAATTGAATGGATCAGGGGGAAGAAGGGCAGTAATTGCTTGGACTAAATTTAACGCCTCTAGCTGAGCTATGTTTGTCAACTTCTCCAGGACTGGGTCGGGGAACTCTGCTCTATAGAACTTAGAACTGGAGAAAGCCCCAGCAGCAGTCAAGGTTGCATCACACTCAATGATCCAAGGGCTCGGTGGATGACTCGGAAGTAACAGAATCGCATTAAATGTTGATGCGAATTTCTGGAACCACTGTAAATCTTTCAGAAGATCTAGGTTAAATGGAATTGACCCCTTTGGTGGAGCAGCCCTGAGGGCGGCAAGAATTCTATTTGTAAACCTGGCTGCCGGCTTTATGCACTTTGCTAGATGATTGATTTTCCCTGCTATACTTTGCAATTCTTTCCTAGTCGCAGTCGTCTTAGACTGCCAAAGAGTACAATCAACTAGAATTTCTTCAACTTTTTCAATTGGCAGGGAAACGGTCATTCCTATCGTATCTACTTTAAAACCCAACCAGATCAACGAGTTACACGGGGGAAAGCATTTTCCGGGCGCTAACTCTAATCCTAACAGCTGAGCAAGCTCATGAAGTCTAGTATATGCCTGTGACGCTTTTGCAAATGATGATTCCAACCCGACAAAATCGTCTAAATAACAGAGCGAGAAGAAACCTTCTCGCCGCAGCAACCAGACCAATGCCCTAGTTGTCCTCGCACATGCCAATGCTGACGTGCGAGAGCCAAACGGCGGAGCTATATCTACGTAGAACTCGTGTTTAAGAGTAATCCCAAGAAGCGGTACCGACAGAGGGCACACTCTCAACTGGCGGTACGCCCTGGCCAGATCAGCTGACCAGAGCCACGCATTAGGTCCTAACAGGGACAGTCTATCAGCCAGCGTAGAGACTGACGGGAGTGTAAAGTTAAAGGCATTACCCAAATAAAAACCTCTCTTAATCCCCGCATTCACTCCTTTCCCTGGGGGAAAGCTCAAGTCGATAATAACCCGTCTAGAAGTAGAGTTTTTCTTGGGACGGGTCATCATCGGACTAACCTGGAACCAGGGCGCAAAGGGCGGCTCCGAAAAAGGGCCTACTATCGCTCCCAACCTCACCTCTTTTGCTATGAAGCTACAAATATGTATATCTGAATCAGCGGCCGGTGTATGGTTAGTAGATGATGGGGAAGGTGGGAACAGAGCAGTATAATCCAGGGGCCACCCGTACTCGAGATGATCTACTAAAGATGTATCGGGAAAATCTGACAAAAGCGCCCTCCAGAGGGGAATGTTAAGACCTGAGGGAATTGGAAGCCTTGCCTCAAGATAATTTGGAAGAGCCGTACTACGTACGGCATCAAAAATGGCTAAATAGTTCTCAAATGCTCCCCACAGATGTGAGCGCGCAACTGGCCAGAATGACGCCAACGTTAAGCTAAACAATCTTGGGGACGGTGGAGGGCAACCTCGAGGCCTAACCTCATTAGGCAGATCCAAGGCATCTGGGACAGAAATATCGAACCAATCGAAAACTATATCTGGCAATGTCAAATCCACATCCGTAGCGGCAGTGGCTACCTCCGCTAACAGTGACTGGGCTAGAGGGGTGGGCGGGGGGGGTGAATGTGTGGGGGTAGGTGAAAGCAGAGTCAATTTAGAACAAATACACGGAGAAGAAACACATGAGCATGACAACCTAGGCGAGACATTTATAGTAGACAAATCAAGCAAGCTTATCGGAGTCACAGATGAAGACATAGATAACAACGGAATACATGAACTTGGGCTATGTTGACCAGAGCCACAGAGTGGGTCACTAGTCAGCTGTGGTAATGGTATGGGGGGAGGGGTGGGGGGGTGGAGCGGGACAAGACCAGCACCGCGAACCACTACCTCATGAACTGCGCCCACTTGAGACGTGAGTGTTTTCCCAGCTGACTGCGGAATGTCACTGCAGGGTTGAAGTTCAGTGGGCGGAACGACGGCACTGCCCACTCCCACAGCCTGACTGACTGGTAAGAGCGGTGTCACACTTACATCTTGTTGTGGTTGTACACTCTCAGCCGCCCTCTTATCGCTCGCTTTCCTTTTTTTTAAACAATCTTGCTCTTTATGTGGAAGTGACCGCTTATACCTGTAGGCACAGAACGCACAGATATGCGCATTCCTATCGGGCAATGTACCATGCGAAGCAGAGAAACCACACGGCCGTCCCCAGTTCCAATTAAAACATGCCTTGCCCTCGGTCTCTCTACTGTACTCGTCACGACTATTGATAGGCTGAGTTTGCTGCACTGGGGGCGGGACTGACGCCGACGCGGAAGGGCGCGAATCCGCGTGCGTATAGACTGGCCTAGCAGCCGCCAACCGGTTCGCCTCGGCACACACATCACGTTGAATACCAGATATCGCAAACTCATCCAACCACCCGTGTCTCAGCCTACCATCTTCTATCATTTGAAATACTCGTTCCGACCACTTCCTGCAGGTCGGCCAATCCCAAATTATGGCCATGTTCGATAACTCTAGTTCATGTTTAAGCAATGGCGGCCACCATTCATCGGGAAAGTCAGGGTGTGACGCCAACTGCCTCAACGCCGAAAAATACTCTGCCCACGTGGCCTCACCAAATGATATCTTCTTAAATCTCTCTCCACGGGTGATAAAATTGTGAGGAAGCAACTCCCTACCTTTCACTCTTTTAATGCCCGGTGCTTCTTCGACGAGCCTGCCGACCGAGGCCGGGCAAACCCGAACTGGGCGGGGAGGCGGTGGTGGTGAGGGCGTTACTGGCTGTCTCGGTGTATAACACGCCCGAGGTCTCGGCCTTCTAGCCGAGTGCCGGTGTGGCGTGGCAGGAGAAGAGTGACATGGAGACGCCGCCGACTTCCTACGCCGGTGCTTGCGTACAGGGGAGCTCAGCGGCCTCGGGAGGAGAGACACCGACGAGCCCGACACCGGTGACTCTGCAGCTACTTTCGGCGAAGCTTCTCGAAGCGCTGAGGTAAGCTTCTTATTTTCATGCCTGAGTCGTCTGATAACATCTTTATCAGAAGCAGACACAGAAGAGTGGGAGGACTCCCTGATACTATTGGAGCCGGGTGAAGAAGAGTCCTCTGAGGGTTGTTGAACTGGTAGACACGAGGACCGCGCCTGCCGAGCCGGCTGCCGCCGCTGTGACAGCGGTGGCCGGCCTCTCCTCTTACTGACCGGTGGCATTAGTAGGAAACGATGTGGCTTGTAGCAGTGCCAGAAGCAAAGTGAGCGAGAAAGGAGAGGGCGATTTAGCAGGAAAGGTAACCAGACAGCAGCCTCGTGAGCAAATTACTCATGTTAGCCTCGGGCCAACATGCACAATTACAATACATATAATATAGACTTACGTGGGCTTATAATTTATATATGCTCATATACGTCTATGTAATATGTACATGTATTCAAATCAATACTATATATGTATTTTAATCATATACTAATTACATTATAAATACTAATCTAATATTATATATAGCTTACACTCGGATATGTATGACTGTGTATGCATATATTTATATACCGATGATAAGATAGATATTTAATTAATATACTGTTGAACAATTTCAAATTTATTATGTGATATAAATTAATATATTTCATATATGCGTGTTGCATAGTCCATCATATGCATACTGAGTGTGATCCTATGGGTACATTTTACTAAGTTGCGTTGATTTTTTGGCCCTGCACCAACAATTCTACACTGCAGACAGTATGCGTGACCTTTTTACTAAAGTTAAACAGGAAAACATTTTAGCCTTTTTGAGGGCAGCTGGACTGTACCACCTCATATAGTTTACTAAATAAATTCTATCAATTATTAATAAAACTTTTGTTTCCCTTGACCACAAATATATGATTGTGATCTTTCTAATTTAATGAGTGTCTATTGGCACATAATTGATTGCCTGCTTTTAGATGTAAAAGCGATGGTTTGAACAAAAAACAAACAATTCTCGCCGTGAATATGGCCTATGCTGCCGACACGGCGTTAAGCAACCACCAATCAATCAATCAATAAATCAATCCTATGGGTATTGTGTATTTCCTCCTAGCCTGCCCTGAAGCTATCATTGCCTTTGGATTCCCAGTTTTTCACCTGGAGAAACTTTGGTACTGAGTCTCTCTCATTAAGATTGTTCACAAGGGCCTGGAGTCTTGGTTATTTTCCTGCCATTGATAATCGGTGACAATATGACCTGGAGCAGACGACACAAAAATAAGTTAGAAAGAAAGAAAAAACACACCGATTGCGATAAACCTGGGCGATAAAAGGTACACGTTCAGCCATCTACATTCTAGCATGTCTGTCCCCCCACCCCCACCCCCACCCCACCCCACCCCCTGAGTAATGATTGCCAGCTAGGTTAGCTACATTAGCTGGCTGGATTTAATTTAATGGCACATCTCAGGTCCTAGTAGGACAGAATGCGTAATGGGAGTGGCTTTATAGTGCTGCGTCACTGCGATAATTAATATGCCACTAACACCAGTTCCTAATAATGATATCCCACTACAGGAACATTAGTATAATAGAATAAGAATGAATTAAGATAGCAATTAATAAGCAGGAGAATTCTCCTCCCTGGGAAAGAAAGCTGGAGAACTTCAGTATTAGTATCACAGTGCCTTACCTCTCCACTAACGATGCACACGTCAAAATGAGCAGGAAAATCCTGACACTGGCAATGCTTGATGAAAAGTACCCCCAGGAGGCATGGATCCATGCCTACACTGATGGGTCAGCTACAGATGCAGTTCGGAGAGGTGGTGCTGGGGTATACATCAGGTACCCTAATGGACAAAGGCAGACAGAGGCAACACCAACAGGCCTTCACTGCACAAACTATAGAGCTGAGGTTGAAGCCCTGGTCCAAGCTGCTAAGATATTGAAAAGCACCACAGCCACAGACTTTCAGATAGTTTTCCTGACTGATGCCAGGTCTGTCCTTGAGGCAGTCACAGAGAACAAACTGCCACGACTCCAGGAAGCACTTAAAAATATCCACTGCTTCAGAATTGTGCTGCAGTGGATTCCCTCACACTGCGGCATTCAGGCTAATGAAGAAGCTGACAAAATGGCAAAGATGGGTGCAGAGGCAGAACAGCACGAAAACAGTGTTAACTTTAAGGAGATGAAGACCATCATTAAGTCTCTGCATAGATCACCAGAATCACAAGACAACATCAAGTGATCATCTTCCACCTTAGGACTGGGCATAACAGGCTTAACAATCACCTGCACAGATACTTCCGTGTAGTACCATCTGCCCTCTGCCCCTGTGGAGAGGAAGATCAGACTGCTGAGCATATCCTACAGAGCTGCTTGAACCAGCACTCACTGAGGGAAGAGATATGGCCAGCTCCCACTGACTTGCAGGAGAAGCTACGGGGCTGCAGATGTCCTACAGAGGACTGTCAATTTTATTATGAGAACTGGGCTCCAAGTGTAATTGAAGGCGAACGAAAAGAAGAAGAAGCAGGAGAATTACATAAATGAATAATATATGTATAAGTCCTTTATATCTCACATTATTCCTGTTCGTTCCATATCCAGATATGCTGAATACCAGAAAAGGTATCAATACATTATGTTAATTGTTTGTCAGTATTTGGTTTGACCCGGCCAAGGATCGATCTGGTGATTTCTTACATGGGAAGCGGATGCTCTGTGAAGTTAATTCATTCCATTCAGTTTATTCGCTAGTTAAATGCAGTAAGTATAATGTGGCACCCTTTAAAAGCATTAAGTTACTCCTAAGGCATTTGAATTCATTTACTTTTACAGAAACAAAAACCCTAGTCACACTATGGCTTTCGAATGCTTGCGACCGCTTGTGACCACTTTGCAACCACTTTGAATCAAAGAAGCCACAGTCATCGGTGACCTCCTTGAAACCAAAGCAATGGTTGCCGACCTCTGGGCGATCATGTTGGCCGCAAGGAGGATTTTAATGCAGTAGCTGCAACCTCCTTGCGACCAAAATGGTCACAAGGAGGTTGGTGATCACTGATGACCACTTTTCGACCACTTTGTGACCTCTTTGCGACCAACCCTCATTTTGGTGGTCACAAAGTGGTCGCAAGCGGTTGCAAGCAATAGTGTTACTAGGGTGTAATAGAAACACAAACGTGAACCATCAAGATTCCCCAGACAGTTGCAGCTCTTACTAAGTCTTAGGAGCCAATAATTATGGGTCATAGATTCAGCTTACAAAGTAAAAAGTAAAGCTTGTTTTATTTAACAATGCCTCGAGAGCACATTGATTTGTATTATTAGCTATTGGACGCCAAGCATATGGTCATTCTGACATATTTCTTTAGAGAAAACCTCCTGCCGTCACATAGGCTACTCTTTCCGATAAGTAGCAAGGGATCTGTTATATGCACTTTCCCACAGACAGGACAGCACATACCACAGCCTTTGATGAACCAGTTGTGGATGACTGGTTGGAACGGAAAATAGCCCAAACTGCAAATGGGTCCACTGAGCAGGATCGATCGGATGACCGACACCGTCACAGGTGGACACTCTACCACCTGAGCTACATCCGGCTCCTCCCAGCTTCAGCTTACATGCCAGAAGGTGGGGGGTGGGGGGGGGGGGTAGTTAGTGAATACACATTCACAAAGTGGTATTTTATCTAATGTACAATACTTGTTAGTACAATTTATCTGCAGTCTCAGTTAAACATAAATATAAGGCAAAAACCGTACCAACATTGGTAATTGGGAAGCATGGGGTTATAGGTGCAAAGTGAGTTTAAAGTTGCATAGTCCGCATCAAATTTTTGAAAGCAAAACATTGATCTAGATTTGAACTACATATACAATTAGATACTAGTGTACTTATTAAGTATCTGTTGCTATAAATAAAGGAATACTAAGTACATTTAATTGAACCTCTTTCTGCTGGAGCCTATGGAGTCATAGTTTTGGCAAGCATACCGAAACTAATTTGGCATGTTTGCACTCCAAAGTATAGCCATCTTAGATCAAGGTTACTTCGAGTTTATGTAAGGTAGATTATAACGATCAATATCATAATACTTAATAGTCATATACTTATCTCAGAAAATGTTAGAAACTCAAAAGCACCTGACTCTGCAACTTTAGGAAGGCTGGGAGTAGCACCAACCCTGACTCCTGGACCGTGTTCGATTATGACACTCCGGACCACTCGGGTCATCTAAGTCGCTATGATTTCAAATAGAACACTGCGATGTCAGGCTAAAAATACACGGGCCGTGTGCAAAATAACCCGACTCCAGTGCCCCATGTCTTGGCTGGGGGTATCAGGAGCAATGACGCAACATTTGTGCTGTTACCTGCAGGATAACAGCTACCAGTACAAGTCCTACGTGGTTTTTAAATGTTTGTTGTTGTAATTAACCCAGATTAATGAAATGGAAATATGACTTAACTATGCAATCATAAAATACTTTAAATCCTATTTTGCTGTAGTTATATTGGTTATTAAAACAAAACTAAGTTTTGGATTAAGCCACCATTTTTTCCCACCCCGAACTTGTTCGTTTAAATGAAATTCGAGGTCGTATGGCCTGCGCATGCGCCAACAAGTGGTTCGGATGACCAGAGTTGTTTAATCGAATATGGCTGCTTTCATGAAATGTAACCATCAAGTGAAACCTGAAGCTGAGAGACATTAAGACTGACTCATGGACTTCACTCTCATGGCAGAGAGCTGAATGGAGAGTGGCAGTCAAGTAATGAAAGCAGTCTTTGTAGCAATACGAGCGACAGCATGATGATGATGATGATGTGTAAGCTGAAGCTGAAACCTGGCGTGCTGGGCAGCAGCTTCAAGCCTTTCTGAAAGACCAGCGGAACTCGGAATACCGGTGTCGCAGTTTCAGTTCCCAGCAGTTTCAGTTCCCACAATTGGTTCTGCACATGTGTCAAAGCATTGTCTGCGCATGTGTCAACATTAACCCGATTTAAACCATCGCCGATCGCCGCAAATCGCTGTCGCTATAGTGTCAGTGTGACTAACCTTATAAATTTAATATAATCTTTTCGGTAAACATGTTTTCTATATGTGTACCAAGCAATTTGTTTCTAGGTGGTGTGCTTTTAGAGATATTTCACTTTTTCTGCATGAAGATTGCTCACGACCATTGACAATGCGTTGAGTTTGGTGGTACACGCAGTGCAAAACATTATTCAAAATTAATAGAAATCCCGAAACCTAACCATATCAATTTAATATAATCATGTTGGTATACATGTTTTCTATATGTGTACCAAGCGATTTGTTTTTAGCTCGTTTGGTTTTAGAGATATTTCACTTTTTATGTGTGAAGATTGCTCACGACCATTGACAATGTGCAGACGATGCCGTTAGATGTTGACGCATGCCCAGAAGCAATTGTGGGAACTTCAACTGCTGGGAAGTGAAACTGCGATACCGGCATAGATGATGCTATTTATTACATCTTTAGAGACATTCGGGAATTGTTTGCCTTATGAACTCTACACAAATTATAAAACAAAATTTATACATTAAGGCTTTCTTTTTTATACAAGAAGAGAAATGCGCGCTAATATTTATTTTCTTAGTGAAAAGCCGCTGGGTTTAGCACACTCCTAATATTATTAGCTTAAGAGTCTACTTATATTGACACCGGATGCGGTTGGTAAATCGGTAGAGCGCATGCCTCCCGTGTGCAAGATCGGGAGTTCGATTCCTGGTCGAGTCAAACCAATGACTTACAAAATTTATACTTGTCGCTTCTTAGCCGGGTGCTCGACATTAATAGGATTGGGCAATTACTGGTTAGCTCAGTGTCAGGATAATGTGACTGAATGGGATATCAGGTCATGGTGCTGGCACTTGTGGCAGTCTGATTTCCCAGTGGGGCAGCAATATAAAGTCACCATGAGTGCACTGTTACAAGTCGGTACCCATCCTGCATGACCTTAGATGTTGCCAGGATGTAAAACTCCAACAACCAACCAACTTATAATATAGACCCCTTTCAATGTTTATAAACATTGTGTATGCACGTGCAGCTAGGCTGCAGAACGAAGGCACACTGCCATTGAGTTTGCCGGTACGCACAGTGCAACACCTTTATTTTATATAAAATTAATAGAAATGCAGACCCGAACCATATAAATTCAATATAATCTGTTCGTTGAATATGTTTTCTATATGTGTTCCAAACGGTTTGTGTCTAGGTGGTGTGGTTTTAGAGATATTTTACTTTTTCTGTATGAAGATTGCTCATAGCCATTGAGTTTGCAGTGTGACAGTGTGTCGTCCTGCAGCCAAAAGGTGCGCGCACTGACCTAGATACCTATGCTGACGTCATTTGAAAGAGGTCTATAGACGTGCCGCCAATGCTCTGATTGGTTCATGAGAGTCACGTGCACTTCCACATGGATACTGAGTGTCATGCTGCAGTCACATTACGACGCTTCTTACCGGCGTGCTGACAACACGCAAAATAAGTTATACGCGTCAAGACACGTCCAACTTTTCGGGGAAGTTTGACGTCAGCGCAGCGTGTTAGTAGTGCGTGGCCAACGTGTGTCGATGCGTGGCGAAAAAAACCAAAAAGAAGTTGGCGCGCCGTCCTGATATGACCTTAGATGTAGCTAGGATGTAAAACAACAAAGCAACAATTTGGCGCGACGTGTGGGAACGACCGTCACGCGCGTGTGCTTATTCCAGTGATGGTGACGTGCTTCTACCATCCCTATAATGTTAGCACCTGCACAATACATTCGATGCCTCCCGACGCGCGCCGGCGTTCCTCGCTGACCGTCGACTTCCATGAACGTGTACTGACATGTACCGACACATGCCTAATGCATGTGTAACGCTTCCTGACGTATCCCGACGTTGCGGCAAAAAATCACACGTCGACACGCGTTGGTGAGAAGCATCGTAGTGTGACTGCAGCATCAACGAGGAATAGAGCCTCGGCAGCCTGCTGCTACACTGGTTCCGTGGGCGATTAAGCTTAGGTTCAGTGTGCATGCTACACGTGTACTTAGAACCAAGTGTCCAAGTGCAATGTACACACATCACAAACCTCAACTTTGAACCCGGGTTTAGAGGTTTCCAGGTAGATTTGCAATTCTTGTAGTTTAACTGAATATACGGCGTGTTAAATGTGTGCATACCTTTGCCCCCCGCCGCCCCCCAACAACACTTCCCAACCTTGCCATGTGCTACTTATCCGAACATGAAATATAAGAACCATAGCACACCATCCTGCTAAAGTCGCAGTTATCCTAAACTGTCAGGTTAAATCTATAGTTTCAACATGTCTATTGAGCTCCCGGTAGACTATCTTCACAAGACTAACATATGAGACTGTCTCAAAAGGTGCTAAGCAATATGGGACAAAACTTTGTCCATTGTTATGATCAACATACTATCTGCTTATGCATTTGCTCAGGATAAACTGATTTGTTTTTTTACATGGTGTTTCATAATCCCAATAGAATACATATTGATTTGAAGCAAATATCCTTGTGTTTTCAGTGTAACCATTTCTGTGCTGTTTTGTGTCAATCATTACAATGGACAATTTTTTGTTAGAGTTATCACTTTTTGAGACAGGCTGATATATGCATATACATCATGCTATATACAGTAAAACCTCTCTAACCGACCACCTCCACAGATTGACCACTCATCTATATCGATCGCTTTACTTGTGTCCCAACAATACCATTGCACCCATATTCTAACTCCCTAAAGCGACCACCTCCCTAAATGGACCACTTAAAGTCGGTCCCAAGGTCGGTCGATTTAGACAGATTTTACTGTAATCTATTACGTCAATATAAATAACGAAGACACCCAAACCAGGTTATTGTAAATCTCATTCATCTCTTTCAAAGAGATGAACCACCATCTGTGAACCCCGAGCGCCATCTGCAACTACCTTCGTCTACCGCATTATATATACATGTATATGTATATAGCATATATATGAATATCATATATATATATATACATATATATATATATATATATATAAATATATATATATATATACAGTGGTCTCCTCAGTATTCAGAAAAGGGATGGCAGGGATCGGTAAAGCTGGTAGGAAAGGTTGATTGTTTGATTTGATTAGTGGTTGCTTCAGCAGAGGCCATATTCACGGCGAATGGGATGTTGGAGATCGATAGAGCTGGTCGGAAAGGGATGGCGGGAATCGGTAGAACTACTAGGATGGCAAGGATGGTGGGAATCGGTAGAGCTGGTGGAAAATTATAGAAAGGCATGCCACTGAGGCTATCAATAGATAGCCGGCCAAATAAAATAAATCTTAATAAGTCTTAAAATATGGTGTGCCTGCCATCCCTTATGATATGTATATATTGAGACCCTTGATATATATGTATTTCAGTTTTAAAATTGATTATTTTTTATTGTATTAGCAATGTATATGTGTTATTTTTAACTGGGGAAAGCGCCTCATAAGTATTGTACTTCTGCTTTCTCCCTTTTCATATAAATATCAGCCTGTATGTATAATGATCATGTGGAAATATCTATCTATCTATCCATCCATACATCCATCTATCTATCCATCCATCTATCTATCTATCTATCTATCTCTATCTACCTACCTATCTATCTATCTATCTATCTATCTATCTATAGATACAATATAAACCGTTGTCGTGAAGTTATCCTAACTTTTCAGGTTAAATCTATAGGTTCAACATGTCTATTGAGCTCCAGTAGACTATGTTCACAAGATTAACATATATGGTACAGTAACACCTCTCTATACCGACCCCTCCACAGATCGCCCACTCCCCTATATCGATCGCTTTATTTGGGTCCCAACAATACCATTGTAAGGATATTCTAACTCTCTAAACCGACCACCTCCCTAAATGGACCACTGAAAAGTTAAAGTCGGTCCCGTGGTCGATCGATTTAGAGAGGTTTTATATATATATATATATATAAACTCTGTAAGTAAATACTCTCCCTCAAATAAATGGTTATATATATATATATATATATATATCATGCTATCAAATCGATTACGTAAATATAAATAACAATAAGAAACATGGATTACACGTGGGGAATTTAGAGCCTGTTTGTATGTGTGCAAACAAGTTGATGGAAGATGGTAGTCGGTCTATTAATGCTCCATAGTCCGATGAATAATTATATAGATTTGACTCTATAGATGTAACTAAGATATTAATGTAATTATTAAGCATTTGTTGCCACATAGAAGCAAATATTGAGACAATTTAATATGACCTGTTACTGCTGAAGCCATGGTGCTAGAGTTTTGGCGTGCTCACCAAAACTAATTTGACATGTTTGCACTTCAAATATTTCAAAACTTAGCCATTTAAAATAAAAGTTATTTCAAACTAAAGTAAGGTAGATTATAACAATCAATTTAATATATTTATCTCAGAAAAATGGCAGAAACTCCAAACCATCGGACTATGCAGCTTTAAGGAGACGCGGACTAACCTGCTTGCTGTTTTCTCAACGAGTTGGACAGCATTATCTGTCCTCTACTCGGAAGTATATCGAAGTTTCTGTACTTCGCCATAAAACAAGTGACGCATTGGATAATGAAATGAATATAACGCAATAGGACTGCGCGTCACCATTACACACTCGCAAATTAACAATACCATGTGCGCATGCGTCTTGGGGACACTCCCTTAGTGGCAGCTCCACGCCCTATCTTATGCCCATATAAGGCAAGGTCCACAAGGAGATGTGCACCTTTCGCATCCTGAAATGATTGGTTGGTTGGTTGTTATAGTTTTACGTCCTGGAAACATCTAAGATCATATCAGGATGAGTACTGACTTGTGACAGTGCCCACTCTTGGTGACTTTAAGGTGCTGCTCCACTGGGAGACCCGGCTGCCAACACCATGACCTGATATCCCACTCAGTCACATTATCCTGACACTGAGCCAACCACTCTTTACCCTATCATAATAATGCTGAGCGCCTGGCGAGGAAGCAACAAGTATAAATTTGTAAGTCATTGGTTTGACTCGACTACGATCTACCAACACGGGAGACGGATGCTCAACTCATTTGGCCATCCCGTCTGGTCTCCTGAGATGAAGGTGAATCCGCAACCTGGGACGTACGTAGCCCCTTGTTGATGCGACACAATTTTGGGGGGGGAAATATGCTTCAATGAGAATTATGTGCGATATTAAGGCGCTTTGCATAGGGCACACTAGGAGCCTATGTGGTGTGCTGGTTAGCACACTATCCCAGAATAAAACAAATGTGGGTTCGATTCCAGCTTTAGACGCAATATTTCCCATATTCACCCCCCCCCCCCTCTACGTCAGTGACCTAGATAATGCAAAGCCTTATAAATACGTTCAACTTCACAAATCGTGACTGTAACCCTCGTCGTGGCAGGTTTTCCAGTCGACCCTTCCAGGGAAGCTTTACGGTAGTTATCACACCATTTACGGCAGTTATCAGATGGCCGACTGAGGGAAGGCCAAACTGATCAATCCATCCGGACAAAACTAGTTCATCACAGATACCCACGAGGTCAGTGGACACAGCAGGGAAATACCCAAACTTTCAGTCGCTTTCAACTCTCAATTCACACACAACACAAGGTCCAGTTATTAGAACAGACTCACTCTCGCCTACACTAAATGAGAGGCCAAGCCGGCACACAGTTGGTTGTTTGTTGGAGTTTTATCTCCTGGCAACATCTAAGGTCATATCAGGACGGCCCCTGTATAGTAGCTGGGGACGATTATTTATCTTAATCTGACTAGAATGTTGGAATTGATACAAAATGATGTAATATATACTCGGTATATGCACGATACATTTAACTATATATAATAATATAACTATATATATAATAATATAACTATATATAATAATATAACTATATTATAATATAGCTATATATATAATATAACTATATATAATAATATAACTATATATAATAATATAACTATATATAATAATATAACTATATATATAATATAACTATATATAATAATAAAACTATATATAATAATATAACTATATATAATAATAAAACTATATATAATAATATAACTATATAATAATATAACTATATATCATAATATAACTATATATAATATAACTATATATATAATAATATAACTATATATAATAATATAACTATATATACAATAATACAACTATATAAATAATAATATAACCATGTATAATTTATATAACTATATACAGTTAAACCTCTCTAACCGACCACCTCCACAGATCGACCATTCCCCTATATCGATCGCTTTATTTGCTTCCCAAACGATCGCCCATACAATACAATTGTAACAACATTCTAACTCCCTAAACCAATCACCTCCCTAAATGGACCATTTAAAGTCGGTCCCATGGTCGGTCGATTTGCAGAGGGTTTACTGTATATAATAACATAAGTATACATAATATAACTATATATATATGTATATATGCATATGGATATTGATAAGACCGTTATCGCATGTAATATTAATAAGCTCTGTAGTGTATTGCTCCTCTCCCCCCCCCCCCCCCCCACCTCGGGGTGGGGGTGGTGGTACTGCATGGTATGCCTCATGGCTGGCGCACACCTCCCGTTTATGACCTAAAACTGCCTGTTTCGCGCATAAAACTGGGTTTTAGTTGTTAGGTGTGCGACCCCCACGCACACCAGAACCTTGCGATTCACGACTTAAAACTCAGTTTTAGGGCTTAAAACTGGAATCTTATGAGATTCGAAAAATGAATCGGCCAGTTTTAAGTCGTAAACGGGTCACGAGTCGCAGTCAGTTTTAGCGCGCGAATCGTAAATGGGAGGGGTGCGCCAGCCATTACTCTCCCCCCCCCACGCCGGGCGTTACACTACACTTGCTCGAAAGTCTACGAATATATATATATATATATATATACTGATATATTTTGTGTGTACAATATATATATATCCAATAAAATAGTACATGTCTCCCGAGGACAACTCTGCATTCACACCCATGTTGTCCTGACATAGCAGGCGTCCTGTCACTGGCGAGTTCAATGAGAAAAAAAGAGCTTGTACATTGAACAATTGTCCCCACCTGACACAGGTGTCGCCGAATACCGGTGTCATATTTTAAGCGCCCGGTCATTGTCAGCGGCCTGTTGTGGCTTCTGCGCATGCACGGATTTTCGCACGTTGCGGCGATCACTGCTATTTGTTTTGTTTACACTCGGCGATTCGACGCTGATCTAGCTGCTACGTTAATATCGCTTGTAATTTAAGGTTAATTTAATTAAATTTCATTATTTGAGTATGTAATTCTGTTAAATATGATCGCATTCAATAGATTTCGGCCTAATCGGTCCCTAACACTGCCGGGTACCATGGCTGAGCTTGTAGCCGGCGAGGGCATGGGTGTTTTGCATATGTCTTAAAATCCGCGCATGCGCAGAAGCCACGACAGGCCGCTGACAATGACCAGGCGCTGAAAATACGACACCGGGACCGCTGAAGTCAGGTAAATGCTTAGTAAAAACTCATTACATTAAATACAGCCCAATAGTGCTGCCCGATTGGAGAACAGTGCTTTCGGCACCATGATCCAATATCCCACTCGGTCACATTATCCTGACACACAGGTAGGCAACCCTTGGCCTCATAGTGATCTGAATTCCAGACAAGGTAGTGACAAAATAGCAACATTGTGAGTTCAATGTAAGCAACATACGATGCAACCTCATTAAGACAGGGACCTGATGCGGTGGCCGAATCGATAGAGCGCAGGCTTCCTGTGTGGAAGGTCGGGAGTTCTAAACCGGCCAAGTCAAACCAATAACTTACAAAATTGCTACATATGACTACGTAGTCTGGCGCTTAGCATTACTAGGATAGGGCAAGGACTGGTTAGCTCAGTACCAGGATAATGTGACCGAGATGGACATCGGGTCATGGCGCTGGAGGCCTGGTCGTCCAGTGGGGCAGCACTATAAAGTCGACATGGGTGTCTGATGAAAACATCAAATTTTCAAAATTGCAAGTCGGTGCACGTCCTGATATGACCTTAGATGTTGCCACGATGTAAAACTCCAACAAACAAACCCATTAGATGGGCGCAGGGTGCGCCCGGTAGTTCTGTGTGTGTGTGTGTGTTAGTCTGGTTGATCTTGTTATACCTTCCACACGCGTGAGTGTTGCGGAATCTCTATTTAAAAAATATCCCCAAAACAAATAAGGCATTCATATCAATTTCCATTCCTGATTGAAAATCAAATTGCACTTGAAATAATAAATCAAGAAAGTATAACAAAATAAATCAAATACAATTTTAGAACCATGCAATGCCATAACACACATATTCACCACAGGTAGCGTACTTTTATTATTACACTGCAATTGTAGGCAGTTTACTCTTACAACTGATAGTTTCATTCATGTATCAAACAATTTTACTGTACGGGTGGGAGATCAGTGCTCTGCCACTTGAAAAGGAGATAATTCAATGAATAAACTACATTTAATAAATAAAATAGAAAAAGGTACATGATATTGAACCAAGACCGGTCGGCTATTATGCTCATCATATCACACAAGTCATTAGTCGTTGCTATGGATACCAACATAGCAGGTGTACTAGCATACACTGTACCATTTAATCATATAATAATAATCGTTTTAAACTGCAGTTAAAACAACAAGTATATGCAGATATCATTTATAAGCAAATACACAAATTCCAACCGGTGAAATGTATATTAAATTACCTTTACCTAGATTTGTAAACCAGATATTTTAGAAATGGCTCAATTTGGAACAAATTGAAATACTACAATATGGTAGGATGACACAGTAAAAAGAACGTGCACAGCTACGTGTAATTGAATCTCATACAGGTATTACATCCCGCACACTCACACCCCTGCACGGCTCTACTCACACCCATCTAAACAGACTGTGCGGAAGGTCGGGAGTTCGAATCCTATCCACGTTAAACTAATCACTTACAAAATTGATACTTGTGCGTGGCACTCACCCATTACTGTTTGTTTGTTTATTGTTGTTTTACATCCTAGCAACATCTAAGGTCATATCAGGACGGGTACCGACTTGTGACAGTGCGCACTCATGGCGACTTTATAGTGCTGTCCCACTGGGAAACCAGGCCACCAGCACCATGACCTGATATCCCACTCAGTCACATTATCCTGACACTGAGCCAACCAGTCCCTGCCCTATCCTCTTAATGCCAAGCGCCTGGCTAGGAAGCGACAAGTATCAATTTTTAAGTCATTGGTTTGACTCCACCAGGGTTAGAACCCACGACCCCACGATCTACCAGCCGGGGTCGTGGGTTCGAACCCATTACTAGACTAGGGCAAGGACTGGCCAGCAAGCAGAACATCAGGATAATGTGACTCAGTGTGATATCAGGTCATGGTGCCATCAGCCTGATGTCCCATTGGGGCAGCACTGCAATGTCGCCACGAGTGTGCATTGTCACAAGTCAGTACCCATCCTCATATTACCTTAGATGTTGCTAGGACGCAAAACCCCAAAAGAAGCAACAACAAACAGACCACAAGTCGTTGGCTAAAGGCACATACATGATGTGCTAATGTCGTCACGACTAACACAATAGATAATGTAAAATTCCAACCTGGGAATGCTTCGAGGTGAGAGACAAAGGGGTATATATATATATGTAATACTTTCCCCCGCATACCGCATTTCTATGGCACACACTCTCCAAGCACAACTTCAGAACACCATTTGGGTAGACTTGCATCTGCATTCACCAGCAGTGATTGGAGAGTGGGCCAGGGCCCCGGTTCCCACTTGTGTCCGACGAGTATTTGGGCAGGGTCCTTTGTGCAGACTGGTGACCAGCGGTGGTGCTCACCTAATAGCGGACGCTGCCTCCAGGGGGCGCGTCGGTGGTCGGGCAGGTACTCAGGTCCTCAGGTAGGGCGCCGCGGGAACAGGTGACCGAGTACAGAGCCGTGGCGCCACCCAGTGGTGACCCCTTGTAACCCCTTGCTATGCCCTCTGCAGATGCGCGTTTTGCTAACAAATGATCCACACCACCAACACCAAACAAAACCCCTCTGAACAGGATGTCCAAAATGGCAAAAGCACTCACTGGCTGGCTGGCTTCACATACAGGAGGTGGTGAGTTCGAAGTCAGCTGAATAACTTACAAAATTGATACTTGACACTATCTCGACTGGCATTGTGCATTCAAGCTGCATAGTCCGGTGAGAACATTAAATTTTCAAAACCAAAACAATTATCTAGATTTTATTCTACATTTGTCACCACGTAGAAGTTTCTACAGAAGCTTAGGGTGTCAGTGTTTGGGCAAGCTTGCCAAAATTAATTTAGCATGTTTGCACTTCAAATATCTCAAAGGTTAGCCATTAAAAAAAAGTTACCTGAAAGTAAAGTAAGATAGATTACAATGATCAAACCTAATATCTCAGAAAATGACAGACACTCAAAACCATCGGACTATGCAACTTTAATACGACAGGGAAGTCTGGATTTCTCAGTATCAGGATAATATTAGGTATCCCAAGTGCCTTGCCAATCCAATAATAATCTATGTGGCAAGCCTTAAAATTCAACACTTTCAATCTGTTGGTGTGTTCTAAGTTGTACATTAATTGAAATATAATTGAAAGCAAAATAAAGCTTTATATTTCTTCTTTCTAATAGTACCATCCACATTAGGATATGATTTTGGTCAGCTAAAGAAAACCAATACTTTGTCAAGTCCATTTATTTAGAAAATCACCTTTTGTTTCAACTAACTTATGCATGAAATTTTATGCCGCTTCTTCAAACCTCCGGCGCCCTTTTACCAGAGCTAGCATCATCATGTCAATGGTATCATTTTGTTGCCAATACTACAGGCCATAGATTCCTACTTTGGTCTTGAATAAATTCTTTTTCTATCTATTTAAAATCTTAATTTAAACTTTTCAATTAACCACCATTTCTTAACCGAATAAGCCATAAATGAGATTTTTATATGACAATAAAGATCTTTTTCTTCTAAAAATGAATAAGTTCGTCACGATTCATAGGAATGCATGGCGTGAAGGAGCAAATGTGAGACATAATAAATGTTGGCTCTACTTAATAAATGAGTGCTAAAGTTGTTATGCAATGTGGCAGTGTTATCTGGTATTAATTAGTATAAGGCTGACTGCTCCATAAACACCCCCCCACACACACATCCACACACAGTGTGTTGAAAACATTTTTTTTAAAAACGTTCACAGCTATCAAATTGTATTGTATATAATGTAAACAGAAAGAGCATATTGAAGATAACACAGCCTGAAAACTTCATGCAATTAATTTGCATGGGTGCTTTTCTGTACCATTTAAACCCTGCTCAAAGTTGGGCAGTTCCTTTTACTTGTCAAATTGAGCTCTGGACCATTTTCAACCTATTTTTTAAAGCTTTTCCCAAGCATATGTAATCCTAAAAAAAATAGGCGTGACAAGACTCGTCAATACGTTAGGGATAAAATCAGAATAATTTAATTGGATTGCCAATTTTTCCACAAGCACATCCCCAAAAGTGGTTCAAAGCGAAATTTGGAAATTGGTGAAATTAAGGAAATTGTTATTTCTAGCATTTTTGAAGATGTATATCTTGAAATGTAACCACATCATACCCCTGAATCTTTTTATTCTCATTGTATAGGCCATGGATTTGAAGGAAAAAACACTAGAAGTCTGATAGGGTGGTTACTTTTAATTTTTGGGGCCATCAAAATGCTATCTTTTTAGTTTTGGGTGGGTCCAATTAAATCATCATCATCATGCTGTCGGTCGTGATGCGACAAAGACTGCTTTCATTACTTTACTGCCGCTCTCCATTTAACTCTCTGCTGTGAGAGTTGCGTCCATGAGTCGGTCTTAATGTCTCTCAGCTTCAGGTTTCTCTTGATGGTATCCTTGAACCCATTTTATGAAAGCTGCCTGCAAAAGTGTTGAAGTGCTGCTGGCTTTTGCAAGTTACCAGCAGCACTCTCCCGGGGAGCAAATAGAGGTTTCACACCGGCAAGAACATGTCAAGATAGGCGCAAAACTATTTGTTCCTGCAGTGGCTGGTCGGGAGATGTTGGGAGTTCCATACATCAACTGCCCTTAATGCTACCACAGTGACATGGTTTTCTGTTTAGGGTTTGCTCCCTTAGCCTTCGTTTCTGTCAAGAACCTGTACCACAAGGCAGTGGTTTACAACTAAATAACAACCTACAAAAGTCCATATCTTCTTTACTATTAGAGCGATTTTCACAAATGACGTGTCCTTTTATTTCAAATTCAATATACTAACAGGTGAAATCCATTAAATCAAACTCAAAACTATTTGTGAAAATCACTTTGGATACTTAATGATATAAATCAGTGGGATTTATGTGGGATCATGGTGCCAGTGGCCAAGTCTCCCAGTGGGCCAGCACAATAAAGTCGCTATGAGTGCACATGTGGCTTACCATCCTGACATGACCTTAGCTGTTACTAGGATGTATAACTGCAACAAACGAGCCCCTTGAAAAGAACCATAAAACAATACAAAAATATAGATATGGATGTTTTATGCTTCTGCCAAGCAGTAGTTGTATGAATGTTGAAGGTTTTTCCTAATTTAAAACAAAAACATTAAATTTGTCAGATATCTTCATTTTGAAGAAAATGGTTGGCAAATCATGTAGTAAACCCATGCACAGATGTTGCAGCACTGTTGGACTGTGGGACTGCGGGACTGCGGAACTGCAGAACTGTGACACTGTGGCACTGTGGTACTGTGGCACTGCAGCACTGTGACACTGCAGAACTGTGGCACTGCGGAACTGTTGTACTGCAGCACTGCGGAACTGCAGATCTGTGGAACTGTGCCACTGTGGAACTGCGACACTGTGGAACTGTGCCACTGTGGAACTGCGACACTGTGGAACTGTGGAACCATGGCACTGCAGCACTGTGGCCCTGCAGCACTGTGCCACTGTGGAACTGCAGAACTGTGCCACTGTGGAACTGCAACACTGTGGAACTGTGGAACCGTGGCACTGCAGCATTGCGGCACTGCGGCACTGCGGGTCTGTGGCACTGGCAAACTGTGACAATGTGGATCTGCAGCACCGCAGCACCGCAGCACTGAGGCACTGCAGAACTGTGGCACTGTGGAACTGCAGATCTGCGGAACTGCGGCACTGTGGAACTGCAACGCTGCAGAACCGCGGCACTGCAGAACCACAGAGTTGCAGAACTGCGACACTGCAAAACTGTGGCACTGCAGCACTGCAACACTGTGGAACTGCAGCCCTGTGGCAATGTGGGTTAGTGTTGTTACTGCAGGTTATAGCATCTCATAACGGGACAACAGTCAGGATGGCCAAACTGGTTGAATTATTAGTGTCATACAACAGCGGCAATGTGCAGCATACGCGCAGCTCACATAGCATTGAGTGTTTCCCGTACCCGCTTGCACATAGCTGGTGAAACAGCATCGGTATTGTTAGTTAGTTGTTGGAGTTTTACGTCCTGGCAACATCTAAGGTCATATCAGACCATTAGATTTTGCCAGGAGGTAAAGTTCCAACAAAAAAACTACAATTCTAAGGTCGTGTCGAGATGCTGAAGCCTATGGGATCAGAGTTTTGACAAGCACGCCAAAATTAATTTGCATGTTTTCACTTCAAATATCATAGTAATTTTAAAGGAAAGTTATTTCAAACTAAAGTAAGGTAGATTATAACTATCAACCTCAGGAAATGGGAGAAACTCAAAACCATCTGACTGTACTACTTTAAGCACAAAAAGAACACACATGTAGTTGGTGCATCGATCAATAACAACTGGATACAAAATGTAATTCTACCCGAGTGCATGGCAGCTCACATAACTGGTTGTTCTCAGACTGGTTGATGCGCCTAAGACCTACTTACCGAAATTTGGCAAAATGGTCTATACCCGTTTTCAGCAAACCCCCTGATCAGTGAATCTCTGCCAAGTGCCAACATCTTTTCAATGTGTGAACTACATTTTGTGTCATTTCACTGTCCCTCCGATGACTGGACTCCTGCTATGTCAGGACAACATTGGTCTGTGTGCAGAGTTGTCCGTTGAAGACAGGTGCTACTCTATAATTATCCTCTTAATGAATGGTAATTTGTTAGTAAATCATTCCGCTAAGTGTCATCCATCGGCACAAGTACCAGAGGCCGTTAACTGCAAGCATAGCTTTAAAGAAATGCCCCTCTTATATATATATATATATATATATATATATATATATATAATATATATGCATTGTATATATATATTCCACTCGTGCACGTGTTTCATAAATGAACTGTATACATACAACGGCAGGTTTGTTGGCAACACCGCGACGATTTAACGCAATGTTTGTAGAACAGCGTCTACACCCGCTGAACAGTCAGGAACTATGGATATAAATTAAACCTCTATGTATGTATATATGTATATATGTATATGTGCAAGTGTGCATGTGTGTATGTGTGTATGCATGCATGTGTGTATGTGTATAGGTGCATGTGTGTATATGTGTACATGTGTGTACATATATGTGTATATATGCATATATATGTATGTATATGTACATATATTTATATATGTATATAAGTATTTGTGTATATGTGTATATATAAGTGTTTGTGTATATGGGTATATATGTATATATATGTATATATTTATATATTTATATATGTATATACATATATATATATGTATATACATATGTATATATATATATGCCCTAATGGTTAGGACGCGGCTAGTTAATATATATATCCATATATATTTATGTACATATATACATATATACACATATATATATACGTATACATATACATATATATACATATATATACATATATATACATATAATCATATATATATATAGATATAATCTATTATTGGAATATAAAAAAGGACACTATCATCTTCAGTTACTTATATTTGTATTGTTATTTGCGAACCACAGCTAGTGTATGCCATTGCCAGTGATTAGTTCCAGGTTTGGCCACACCAGCGCCACCTGCCAGGGGCTCTGATCATAAGCCAGCTGTGTCTGGTCGTTATGGACTCCAGACCCACTCTGACGGTCAATTTTTAAATTCTTTTACTTTATTTGACTATATACATATATATATATACATATATGCATACATATATACATATATATATAATATATACATATATACAAAATTAGTATATAGATGCATACATATATATGCATATATACATATACACAAATACACACATGTATGCATATATATACATATTAATATATATACATATACATGTATATCTACATCTATGCATATATACATATATAATCACATATATACATGTATGCATATATACATATGCATATATACAGACATATATTATATGATATATATACACATATATACGTGTACATGTATATACATACATACACATATATATATATATATATATATATATATATATATATATATATATTGTGTTGGTCTGCACTGACCTCTCAGGCAAGGAGCCGACATAGACAGGTAGGCGTGGGTAGTGTGTTGATATCAGGGAGCCTAGGTGGTGTAATGGTTAGCACACTGGCCCGGAATGCAAAGAGATGTGGGTTCGGGTCCCGCTCTAGGCACAATATTTCCCATTTTCAACACCCCCACGACATATATATATATATATATATACATATGTAAAATATTCTGATATTCGGCATAGGGGGAATACAAATGTTCTATTACTGATCGGTGTACGTGACCAGGCGCATGTATGTATATATATATATATGTATGGGTTGGTGGCTGAGTGGGATGTAAATAGACATAGTGGTGCTGGCAGGTCTGGGTGTGAGTGCACTCAAGGCCTACCCCTTCTGCTGGGAATGGGATCACCACACTCAAAGGTGAAGGTTGGTTGGTGGTGGCCATGGGGCCATACAGCTTGGGCGTAATCGATTAATCAACTCGGGTCACCCGAGCCACTTTTTGGCGCATGCGCACATCCTACAGACTCGGGTCAAATAATCGAATATGCTTCTCCATGTTCGGGGTGGACAAAATGGTGTCTTAATCCAAAACCTTTTTTTTTTTTAATAACCGATAAAACTACAGCAAAATAGGATTTAAAGTATTTTATGATGGCATAGTTTAGTTATATTTCCATTTCATTAATCTAGGTTATTAAACAACAAAAACATGTATGACTGGTACTTTTGTCTGTTATCCTGCAGGACGGTACCGGCGCAAATGTGACGTCATCGCTCGTAGCCAACCCCAGCCAAGGGTACGGTTACTGGGGTCGGGTCTTTTTGCACACGGCACGTGTATTTGTCGACTCTACTCACGGTGTTCCATTTGAAATTCTGACGACTCGGGTGACCCGAGTCGCCCGGGTCGTGTTAATCGATTACAGCCCTTGGTGGTGGTGGGCGGACCATTGGTATCCATGGGGACCAGGAATGCCAGATTCCTATTGGTAGGGCCAAGAATGCTAGTTTCCCATTGGGGGAAAGGGGTGGGGTGATACTCTACAATGAACCCATGTAACCATATAAATAATAAACCAGAGGGCTTGACTCTCTCTTCTTCTTTACACTTTATACTCTTCCTTTTCTCTTTGTCTGTATTGATTTCACCATAGCCTGCCTACACAGCCACAGATTCGAGCTTTAGCCTTTACACACATACATATACGATATCATATCCAATATATCATAGATATCAACTGCATTAATAATAATAATAATGACACAACTTGCTAAACCACGTCGAACCATTGATTTTTATTAGGCCTTGTCTCATAATATATCCAGGGCTAGTTATACTTTACACTACAATACACATATAATAATGTAAAAAAAGCATACACTTAACACAGGCACCTTTCGGCGCATTTATTGGATCTAGATCTAGTTTATCGCGCGTTGAACCATTTCAGGGGTTGTCGGGATATGGCGTTGGGTTACTTGTTGGAGTTTTACATCCTGGCAACATCTAAGGTCATATTAAGATGGACACCGACTTGTGACAGTGCGCACTCATGGTGACCTTATAGTGCTGCCCCACTAGGACACCAGGTCAACAGCACCATGACATGATATCCCACTCAGTCACATTATCCTGACACTGAGCCATCCAGTCCCAGCCCTATCCTAATAATGCCGAGCGCCTGGCTAGGAAGTGACAAGTATCAATTTCATAAGTCATTGGTTTTACTCGACCAGGGTTCAAACCCTTGGATTCGAATCCCATGATCTACCAAAACGGGAGACGGACGCTCAACTCATTCGGCAATCCCGTCTGATCATGGGATATGACGTTGCCAAAGCAACTCATCGGCTGGTTTCCAACCGACTTGTAACTAACTGTAAGTGTAACTGTAGGTAAGCAGCGATATACCAAGGGACGCGTGTTGTGCACTAAGAACTCCTAAGACACAGGTTGTCATGACACCACACGCCCACGCAGCTCCACAAACTGCGACTGTCACAGCTCTCCGGCCCTACCCCTTCCCCGCCCCCTTCCCCGCCCCCCCCCCCCCCCCACACGTGTCACCAACCCTGCACATTGTTGCGCACCCTGGTCATGCCAAACCCTGAGGAATCCAAGCTTCTCTCCAAAACTTCTCTCCAAGCTTCTCTCCAAAACAACCCAGTGTCTGTTGTGGAACTGGAAGGTCACGATGACCAGATTGAGACACCACCTGGTAATACCGATAGCTTAATGGGATGAGATCTTTTTAGCATTGTCGTGTGTGTATTAATAGGTGGTGGTGGTGGGTGTGTGTGTGGAGAGGGGGGTTGATGCGAACTACGCCCTATATATGTATATATATATAAGTATATGTGTATATATGTATTTGCATGTATGTACATATGTATATATTTATATATGTGTATATGTGTATACATATATATGTATATATGTGTATATGTGTATATATGTACATATGTTCATATGTGTATATAACTTTTATAATTATATATGTATATAGGTATATAGACATATATATGAATATATGAATATGTGAATATATGTGTATATATGTATGGATAGTGATACACCCTTTATCGCGTGTAATAAGATCTGTAGTGGTCTCCCCCCCCCCCTCCCCCATTGGGCGTGGGTGGGTGGGGGGCGGGTACCAGCGTGCTCCGCCCCCCTCCCCTCCGCGGGTTGGGACTCTTCACTCGCGTGGTAGCATTTTCCACTATCTAACGTAAGAATTATTATATGTATATGGGTCTTTTCGTGGTAAATGGGGCAAATGTGTGATATGAGGCTTACAGATTAATATTGCGTATTTCCCTTTTCCACACTGAGTAGCCAACTCTTGTCCATATGTATACTACTATTACTAGTAATGTGAAGGAAAAGATAGTTGAGATTAGCCTCTTGTCAGAATAGTACAAACTAATGGAGTAGCCAAACCCCAAGTGTGGATGTAACATATGATTGATTCATAACTACAATTATTTTCAACACTTTATTGCATGAAACAATTAATCGCTATGACCCCATAATTACACAACTGCTCTATGAAGAAATATGTACAGGGAAGTTATGTTCTTCCCAATTTTGAGTTGTGGACGTAACACAATAGAAGTGGATACCAATAATAGTAGGTGACTTCAACTTCAATTGTTTTCATATAGCTTTGGAGAAAAATTATATTACTAGCCATGGTATTAGAAAATAGCCTTACAGTTACACATGCAACAATATTTTTTTATTTTTTTTTTTACTGAAGCTGTGGTATTCCCAGAATAACATATTTCCTAATTTAGAAAGCAAGGGACAAGCAGTGGACATGACAGTTACGTCCAGAACCAGTTTAATCAACATGGAATATTAGATATAACAAATATATATATATGCATGCAAAATGAACATTTATTTCACGTAAGATTCTCTTTATATTAGTTCATTGATTAACATATAATATTCTATGCAAAATTAAGGTCTGGTAGTCTGTAGAAAAGTCCACATTCTCCATGGAACAAATTCATGCCTTTAAAACAAATGAAAATGTTGGCTTTTTTTTAACTGTCACATTAGGCCTTAATTTGGTCATATCTATCCCTACTAAGTGTAATTCTATAAAGAAAATAACTCCTCCACTCATTCCATAATTGGTTTTGACCATTACATACTGGAAAATACATTGGCCCCATTTACCATGAAACGATCCATATATAAATATATATGTATATATATATATATATATATATATATATATATATATATATATATGCTCTATAATCTATTAAGGGAATATAAACAAGGGCACTATCTATCTTCAGTTCCTTATATCATAGTATACTCACCATATCCTATCCAACTGGCTCTGTGTAGTACAGTAATGGCCATACTGGTGGCGCCACCTGTGAGGGGCTCTCAGCACTGTGTATGCATATATATATTTATGGATATATATATTTATGGCATATATATATGTATGTATAAATATAACCCATACTTAAGCATCATCCACCGGGCGCGGTGGCCTAATCAGTAGAGCGCGGGCCTCAGGTGCGGAAGGTCAGGAGTTTGGTTCCCGGTTGAGTGAAACCAATGACTTTAAAATTGATATGTGTCACTTCCTAGCCTGGAACTCATCATTAATGGGATAGGGCAAGGACTGGTTAGATCAGTGTCAGGATAATGTGACTGAATGTGATATCGGGTCATGGTGCTGGTGGCCTGATTTCCCACTGGGGCAGCACTATAAAGTCACCATGAGTGTGTACTGTCACAAGTCGGTACCCATCCTCATATGACCTTAGATGTCACTAGGACGTAAAACAACAACAAACAAACTAAGCATCATTCCATCTAATTAACCTCCCTGAGACAATCACCCTACTCACGCCTACCTGTCTGTGTGGCTCCTTGCTTGTGAGGTCAGTGCGGACTACTACTAGATTGAGTTAACCCAGTTACTGGTCGCCATGTCAGTCACCCTAGTCACAGAACACGTGTGCGGCGTGCGCCCTGCTGGGCCCGTATGCACCAATCGGGGTTAGGCTTAGCCGGAGTTAAGGCGCTAGCCTAGGATAGCTACCTCAGGGTAGCGGGGGGTTTGAGAAATGTGTGAATCGGTATGCACCAATGTTTTAGCCACTGCGGATAGCTAACCGTGAGTTTATTTATAGATTTGGGAATTCCCTCTGCGTTTGTACCCATATATTAGGCTCAAATATATTAAATGCTATCATATTTAACAGAATTACATACGCAATAAGTGAAATTTTATCAATTTAACCCTAAATTCAAAGCGTTATTAAGGCTACTGCCGCATTGGCGGCGATATTAATATTAATATTTTTGAATCGACGAAGGTAAAGTAAACAAATCGCCGCCGCCACCGCCGCATCGACGTCGCTTTCCATACTGGCGGCCGCGGCGGTTTGTTTACTGTACGTTCGTCGATTCGAAAATATAACTAGTAATATCGCCGCCAATGCGGCGGTAGCCTTAATAACGCTTCGAATTTAGGGTTAAATTGATCAAATTTCACTTATTGCGTATGTAATTCTGTTAAATATGATCGCATTGAATAGATTGACATCCATACACGCACAGTAACCGCCCTGGCTAGCAGTAAAACCTGATTTGAAAATGGTTTAGCTTAGCCTAGGCTACGGTCGGCGGTTAGCACTGGCACCGATTGGTGCATACCGATTTCTCACATTTAACCGTGTGGAGCTAGGCTACCCGCAGTTAAGGCCCTAACTCCGATTGGTGCATACAGCCCCTGGTTACAAGCTGCCCTGCTTTAGTCACACGACTTAGGTCGCCAACAAGTCCAAACCCACTTGGACACCTGTCCGACCGACGCGCCCCCTGGTGTCACCTACACTCCACTTGTTCAACAACTCCCACGTTTAAGGATGCACCATGTGGAGATGTGCCCACATGGGTCCCCAGAAGATGGCGTACTGACATTGAGGGGAAGCT
Organism: Branchipolynoe longqiensis; assembly: GCA_030323885.1. Taxonomy (NCBI): domain Eukaryota; kingdom Metazoa; phylum Annelida; class Polychaeta; order Phyllodocida; family Polynoidae; genus Branchipolynoe; species Branchipolynoe longqiensis. Next base: position 114,422,270 of record CM059187.1, on the reverse strand, counting down.
GATACCAGCATTCCGCACTGGCACCGTCTATGTCACTGATAACCTTGAACATACATTACAAATCAGTACTGATAGATCAAGAATAAACATGGCAAGCACCTCGTAAGTGAACTCGTCGAGACCCATTTACACATTGTATATAAGGGCACACACCAATACCGGCATGTATTTACGTGTGCTTTGATATATATGTGAAATATAAGCATTATGTGTATATAAATTGGTGGTGCTGCCTTTTTTATTTATTGATCGATGAATATTTAAGTGTGCGAGACAGCCAAACTACTTATATGGCTACCTGAGAAGGGGGACATGCAAAGGCGACAGAATCCCTTTAAACTCGTCTATGATGGTGAAGTATTTCCGCAGCTGCATCGATCTAGTTGAGCGTGAATTTGTTGAATAATACTGATTGCTCATACTAGTCATAGCTTTAGCCGCCCCTCTCAGGAAATCTAGGCCTGCAATGACATAGAAGGACGTTAGTTTATGTAAAAAAGGAAGCGCAGCACAATCTAGCAGCCTGATCGATACTCCCAATACAACTCTTACTAGAAGATTCTCTCCACCTACTGAGGGCATCGCATATTATATTATCCCTGCTTCGAATGTAGGCTGATTTAATATCAAAATTAAACTGGATGGATAGCCAAAACAGCTCCTATACCTCGAGTATAGTACTGAAGGATGCATTCGGATGCATCCAAGAGGCCTTATTCAACACATCTTTCGGAGAAGATACCTATGTAGACTGCTGGAAGCTAGCCAAAGTAACCCCGCTCCACAAAGGGGGGGGACAAACAAAACCTAGGCAACTATAGACCTATCTCAATACTCCCACTTCCTGGGAAGTTAATGGAGAAAATAATGCATAGGCACATTATGGACCACCTGATCGAACACAAAATACTAAACAGTAAACAAGGCGGATTCAGAAAAAAACACTCGACAATTAAAACAATTGGTAACTTAATAAGCGATATCTCAAATAATATCAATAAAAAGAACCTAGTGGGTGCAGTGTTCATAGACTTCATCAAAGCCTTTGACACGGTGGACCACACTATCCTAATAAGCAAACTATCCCTAATGGGAATAATGGGAGTAAAGGGAAAATGGGTACCAAGCTACCTAAAAAAGCGAAAACAATGCACAGCAATAAATGGAACCATATCAAGCGATCAAAAAATAAGCTACGGCATACCACAAGGGTCAGTCCTGGGACCACTCCTCTTCCTCATATATATAAATGATCTAAACAACTGGCTAGACACTGTAAACATCCAACTATATGCAGATGATACTATGGTATATACTGCAGGCAAAACATCTGAAGAGATTGAAACAAAACTAAATCAAACACTAATGAAACTAACTGAATGGTGCCATCTAAATAAGATAACTATAAATAGCAATAAATCGGAGATGGTGCTATTCGGTACCAGACTAACCGGTAACAACAAAATAAAATGTCTCCTGGAAACAACGAGTTAGAACAGGTAGACAACTACCGATATCTGGGAGTGGACCTGGACAGGCACTTAAACTATGACTTTTTCATAACAAACACTATGAAAAAAGCAAACCACAAAATATGGCTACTGGCAAAAGTAAGGTACTACATGACTGAAAGCATGGCAATCAAAATATATAAAGGCATGATCCTTCCCTACTTCGCCTACGGTGATGTAGTATACATGGGGGGAAATACTAAACTACTAAACAAACTACAAGTGATGCAAAATATAGCCCTTAAAATATAGCTCCAAGTACACAAAAGATATCCTACGATAGAATTACACAAAAATTGCAAAGCAACACTATTATTATTAACAAGCAGAAGAGAAATGCACCTGAAAATACTAGGACACCACTACACCATGGAGCATGTTGGCGGAGGCTAACATGTCTAATTTGCGAACGAGGCAAGAATGCCCTCTGTTTTCCTCGTTTCCTATTTTCACCTATCACTGTCACTTGGTCCTGCGACCTCGCTCTGTTCACTTCGCTTCCCCACCCTCCCACCCTCTATCTCTGGGGGGTGAGCGCTGACATCTCCTGCCTGTTCACCGATACTGCTTCCTGAATGATGCCTACCGCGAATGTTGAAACGATCCTCGATAACGATATGTAGGGTCTGAGTCACCTGCTTGATAGCCTGCTTGCCAGGTCCTGATATGTCTTCATTATTAAACTCTACAAAGGTTTTCTGACTCTGTTCTACTTTTCTTACTGTTCCTGTTTACTGTTTCTGTTGTGAGCCGAGTGAAGCGAATTAAACCGGATTACACAGTAGCCCCCCACAGAAGCAACACGAAAATACATGAGAGAAGTGTAGTAACCATGACAGCAGATGCCTGGAATAAACCAAATGTAAAATTACGGGCAATCCGTAACCTTCACCACTACAAATTTTTTTGAAAGAAAACAATTACTTACTGACACAACAAAATCACACCTGCCATGAGCACAGTCAGTGCTTGCTGTGTACTGGCACAGAAAGCAAAAGACAGGCCAGAAAAAATGGAAAACACTACAGTAGTGTTTTCAACTTAAGTTGAAAACACTACTGTTAAGTTCAAAACACTACCCCTAAGTACATCCAAAACACTACCCAAGTTCAAAACACTATCATAACACAGCAGCTGTAACTGTAACCTAGTTTGGTTATTAGGAGTTTTATGTCCTGGGAACATCTACGGTCATATCAGGACACACATACTAGTAGTATAAGCTGATAGCACTATGGTGTCTGCACCAAGTATTACTTATGCCTGGTACACACCTACCTTATACGATTCGCGCACTAAATCTCGCGACTCGACCCGACCCGCTTAAAACTGAAAACGGGCCGATTCATTTTTCGAATCACGAATCGCAATCGTAATCGGCCCGTTTTAGCCCTAAAACTGAGTTTTTAGTTGCGAATCACAATCGCTAGGTCTGCGCGTGGCACACACACCTAGCGATTTTTGTGCGCGAAACGGGCAGTTTTAGATCGTATACGGTAGGTGGGTGCGCACAAATGGTAGGTGTGTACTAGGCATTAGAATATGCTGATGGTGCTGGGGCGATTTTGCCACATATTAGTAATATACGCTGATAGCACTGCGGCATCTGTACCACGTATTAGTATACGCTGATGGTGCTGCGGCAACTGCATCACATATTAGACTATGCTGATGGTGCTGCGGTGTTTGATTGTTTGTTTGTTGTTGTTTTAAGTCCTAGCAACATCTATGGTCATCTCAGAACGGGTACTGACTTGTGACAGTGCATACTCATGGCAATTATATAGTGATGTCCCACTGGGAGACCAGGCTGCCAGCGCCATGAGAGTAGTGTTTTGAACTTGAAAGGAGTGTTTTGAACTTAAAGATAGTGTTTTGAGCATGGCCATGGTAGTGTTTTGAACCTACTTTTAACTAAGTTGAAAACACTACCATAGTGTTTTGAACCTAGGTTGAAAACACTACCGTAGTGTTGTTGTGGGGTAGTGTTTTGAACTTACTACACCGGGTGAGGTGAGTAACTGCTGTGCGCTGTCTGTGATCACACACCTCGGTATTCACCCAACTATTGTACAAGCAGAGGCCTCCCCCCCCCACCCCCCTGGGCTACGATCTATAACAGTCTCCTCACACAGGCGTGTGGTTACCTTTATATGTCTTTTATGTCTGGTGTCTTTTGCTGTCTGCACATAAAAGGAGCATATAACAAACACGCATGCTTTACCATTAATGCAATAGTGTAAGTAATAATGATGAGTGGGGATGGCCGAGTGAGTTATTACTTTCCACTACCGAGCCTGGCGCTCAGTGTTTGCTGTTAAGAGCAGTGCAATGAGGAATACCAATTGTCCGCGGTTGTATTTTTCCCTCCTCAAGCTTGCATAATCTGATGATTTCGAATTTCTGCACTTTTTCCTTTAAAAAGCCCAACCAACTTACATATATGTATGTATAAAATAAATATATATATACATTAATTTACATATATACATACACATAATGCATATACACATATGCATAGATATACACATGTACATATATACATGTACATATATATACACATATATATACACATATACACATTTACACTAATATTCATATATATACATATATATATATATATATGCATAAATATATGTCATGGGGGGGGTGATGAAAATGGGAAATATTGCACCTAGAACAGGACTCGAAGCCACATCGCTTTGCATTCCAGGCCAGTGTGCTAACCATTACACCACCTAGGCTCCATATATATGTTACAGTAAGATTGTGTAATTAGGGATTTCATGAAATCCCTAAAATCTCTAGGGATTTCGCATATTCACTGGAAGGAGCAGTGTCATTTTACACAACTTTACTGGTCTCATTTCAGGGAGATTGTGAAATAGCAATGATTCTTTTGATAATGATTCTTTGTTTACTTTCTTTCTTTGCATACTTTCTGTGATTATTTTATAATTGCAATTACATGGTATTGTGATGAATAACTTAAGCTTAACCAAAGGTTCTTACTTGTTTTGATCTATATTTGAACAGTTGTTGTAGTAGTCAGTTAGTTCCCAGTCACACTATGGCTTGCTACCATTTTGCGACCACTTTGTGACTAAAAGCTGATGGCAAAAAGGTGGGTAAAACATTGGTTGGCGATTTGTCACCAACTGGTCAGTGACCGATCGTTGACTGTTAGTTTGACTGTTAGGATGAGTGCGAGGGTGGGAGTTATGGCAAGTGTGGGAGTTAGGGTGAGTGTGAGGGTGGGAGTCAGGGTGGGTGTTAGAGTGAGTGTGAGGGTGGGAGTCAAGGTATATGTTAGGATGAGTGTGCGGGTGTGAGTTAGGGTGAGTGTGAGGGTGTGTATTAGGGTGAGTGTTTGGGTGGGAGTCAGGGTAGGTGATAGCATGAGTGTGATGGTGGGAGTTTGGATAAGTGTAGGAGTTACAGTGAGTGCTTGGGTCAGGGGGTTAGCGTAAGTGTGATAGGAGTTAGTGTGGGTATTAAGGTGAGTGTGAGGGTGGAAGCCAGGGTGAATGTGAGGATTGCAGTCAGGGTATGTGTTAGGGTGAGTGTGAGGGTATGAGTTAGGGTGAGTGTGAGGGTGTGAGTTAGGTTGAGTGTGAGGGTGGATATTAAGGTGAGTGCGAAGGTGGAAGTTAGGGTGAGTGTGAGGGTGTGAGTCAGGGTAGGTGCTAAGATAAGTGTGAGGGTGTGAGTTTGGGTGAGTATTAGGGTGAATATGACCGTGGGACACAGGTGTCATGATCACCAATCGGTCATCGAGCAGTCACAACGGCGCTATGGTCGCTGAACTGGTTGCCGACCAAAATGCACCCACTGAGTGTGCAATCGGTCTCCACTTCTATTGCACTGCCAAATTCAGCATATATTGTAATGTATTCAATGTAATTGCTAGTGTTGGCAGATTTGTTAAATAATGCAAAATATTTATTTGATAATGTACATGTCATTATTAATATGGGTAATTCGCAACATGGCAATGAGTCGATCGGAGTATCATACACTCATTATGAACTGACACTGCGCCACCTAGCATTATTCCTATACATTAATGCAGGCGCTCATCGTGTTTGAACCCAGACCTGCGACTACTTCTGCCACTTAGCACTATTTTACTCCACCAGCCTCCTATGTCACAACCACCTCCCGGGTTCAGAGGGTCACTTGCCACCTGGACATGAACACATGAGGTCAGGCCATTGTACAGTATTTGTTGTTTGATTCAAAGCCCCAACCTTCCAAGAACCTAAAAGAAGCAAATAAATAAGAAAACAGCAAGAAAAGACTCTGGCAGCAGGCCAATACGCTCATTATGATGGTGCCACCTACACTACATTATACATTAATACCACTTCGAACCCAGACCTGTATCTACTGCCACCAGCTAGCGCTACTTTACTCCTCCAGCCTTTGATGTGTCAACTGCCTCCCAGGTTCAAATGGTGACTCACTGCCTGGACACAAATCAGTGAGGTGAGGCCATTCTACAGTTTTTGTTGTTGGATTCAAACCACCAACCTAGTAAATGCATAAAAGAAGCAAAAAAAGGAGCAGACAGCAAGATGCAAGTGAGGATGTCCAAACCCTACCGCTAAAAACCAGAGGTTGCCCATGTTCAGTCATTGTGAACACTCCAACAATACACCAAATTGTAAACAAACCTACATTATATATGATTCAACACCAGCACACATGGAAAGGTCTTTTATTGATCACCTCAACATGGTGACTAAAGGTATCCTTGCATGCATAGATGCATTGGAGACCAGGCTGCTGTCCATAAACCTGCCATGTAGCGAGCCATTAGAACGCGTGCTAAATGGAAGCTGTGAAGCATGCTGTGAGGAACACACAGCTTCAGCTTCAGCAATGAGAGGACCAATGCCACATCAGTAGCTGCTCCAACAGTCGAATGCATTCACCCGGCCACCACAAAAATAATACCTGCAGAGACAAATGGACATATTGACAACACATGATATGGACATAGGAAATCATCATCAACCTCATTCAGAACTCAATCGCAGGGACATGATCAACCAACTATTGGCCACTACTGGATCAACATGCTGAACCAAGAGAGGCAGACAATCTTTCATGCCTAGCACTTTCTTGATTGTTGGTGACCGTAAGGGCAAAGTTAGCCTTGGGAAAAGTACTTGGTTTGAGTATTCGATATCTATGTCAGGATCTGACCATCCCATTCAGTTGGATCAATCCTATCTGTGAACACCAGAATCAGTTGGCCACCATGGATACACTTGCATCATGTGATCAGAGTGTATGTTCACAATGATTGAAGGTGATAGACTTCCTAGAGGTTGGGAAGTCGTTTACACTATAAAGGATGTCCAACCAAACATTGCAGGGTTTTCAGGAAAATGACCAGCAGCCTTGCCAGAAACACTGCATAATGGAGGAAGTGTTGCGCTGTTGACTGGAAGCTCGCCAACTAGTGACCTACACAGACACCCGTTAAGTTCTTAAGCATTGATATTGATACTGTCATCTGTTGCCTTGCTGTCTCTACAACCCCATCGTTCCCCCCAACCTCCTCTGCCATCTGCTCTGGCTGTTAGTTCTGACACCAACCCACTCCTGCAGCCACATTCACCATATATTGTAATGGATTCAATATAATATTGCTCCTGTTGACAAATTTATTAAATAATGCAAATTATTTATTTTATTGTAGTATGAACATGATTTGTGATCTATGAATAAATACTGTGTGACAATTATGAGCTGCACATAGATTAGTGCTTACAGATACAGCTTAGTATTATCATTTAGGTGTAGAATTTGGATAATAATGCTTTCTAAAACGTTGTTATCTTATAATGATAATCATGTATGGTGTACATAATTTGCATAATAAGTGATGAATAAAGTTCATTGCAAAATATCATGCATTATTATAACAATCTGCACATAAATTAGTGCCTACACATACTGCTGCCTGTTTTTTTAAAATTCCTGGTGTGGATGACATGGTACTCAAGGTGTTGTAAACCACATTCAGGGATTTTATGAAATAACCGGAGCATCATTTCAGTGATTACTCGAAATCCCTAGGCATTTTAGGGATTTCATGAAATCCCTAAGTGAAACAGTGATTTAGCAAAATCCCTCAAAGTTTTAGGGATTTAGCGAAATCCTTGATTTCACAATCTTACTGTAACATATACATATATGTATATATGTATACATATGCATACATTTATATATATGCATCTATATACATTTATATATATTTATATACATCTATATACATATATGTACAGTCGGGTGACGTTGTGGGCAGTTTTCAAATGCCCACAACTCGGTCCGGTCTGAAAGTTCACCAGGACAATCTAGGGACCATACCAGGACTATCCTAGAAGTTTCCTGTTGTGGGCATATAGTGACAGTTTTGCCTGGTAGGTGGCGCCCATGTGGTAGTTTGCACTTTCCACGCAGTGGCTAAGCAGGCCAAGGTCACCATGCATGCGCAGTGAGGCAGCGCGTCGACCGCCGCATGCAGCATCAAAACAAAGCATCAAAGCAAATACATAAATACACATATATAAAAAGTTTGGATGTGAAGGATCAAATGTAGGCAAGTGTTTTGGTTTCGAGTAATGGATGCTTTGATCGGCCTATGTAACCAATGTTAACGGCCACCACTCTCGTTCCAGGGACCCACAACCTGCGCGCGCAGCCCGTTGTCACAAAGACTCCATATGCAGCCTAAAGTTGCATAGTCCGATGGTTTGGAATTTCTGTATTTTTTTCTGAGATAAATATATTAGATCAATCATTAGTATCTACTTTACATTAGTTCAAAGTTACTTTTAATGGTAAACTTTTGAGATATTTTGAGCGCAAACATGGAAAATTAGTTTTGGCAAGCTTGCCAAAACTCTGACACCATAGACTTCTGCAGTAACAGATTCTGTTAAATTGACTAAATATTGCCTTCTATGCAGAAACAAATGCTTAATAAGTGCATCATTATCTAAGCTAGATATGTCAAATCAAATCTAGATAATTTGTTTTGTTTTGAAAATTTGATATTTCTTGAGACTATGCAGCTTTAACCACTACTTGGTCTACTTCTGCTGTAACTGTTTCAACGAAATCCCAAGGCGCATTCCTGGATTATGTAGCGAGTCGACTCGAGTCCTGGTCACGTGAGCGCGTCCCAGCTCCCCGCCGTCCCCCGCAGCAAGACGCCCGGTCCGCGTTGCCATGCAACTCGACAGCAGCCAGCCGCCAACAAGTGGACAGCTTCCTGACACGCGCACTGTGTCGTCTGCTTTTTATTCCCTACTGATTTGCCGGGCTAGGGTTTGTCCAAATGTGTCAACGTCGCTACCTAGCCAGGCGCTCGGCATTATTTGGATAGGGTTGGTTGTTGGAGCTTTACGTCCTGGCAACATCTAAGGTCACACCAGGATGGATACCGACTTGTGACAGTGCACACTCATGGTGGCTTTATAGGGCTGCCCCACTGGGAGACCAGGCCACCAGCACCATAACGTGATATGCCACTCAGTGTCATTATCCTGACACTGAGCCAACCAGTCCTTGCCCTATCTTAATGATGCCGAGTGCCTGGCTAGGAAGCGACAAGTGTAGATTTTATATCATTTGCTTGACTGGACCAGGGTAGTACTCTTTATACTATATTAGACAGCTCTATCAGGATATCCATGGCACCTCATATTCCCAGTTGTTCACCTATTCACATATTGATGAAGTCTAACGTTGGATCAAACTTTGGTGATCGGACGAGACTAGGTCTCCCCCAATGTCAATTTTGTCATATATCGTCGTATGTTGTTCTATTACCTAATCACAGTTTGCTTATTAAAAAAAAGCAAATCCCCAAAACAAACACACAAAAAAACCCGCAGACACCAAAGAATGTTGTCATTTCTTGGAGTTTTACATCCCCGCAACATCTAAGGTGATATAAGGACTGTGCCAACTTGTGCACTAATGGTAACTTTATTAGTGCTGCCCCACTAGGAGACCAGGGCTCTGACCCCATAACCCACATTTCCCAATCAGTCAGATTATTCTGACACTGAACTAACCAGTCCTTGCCCTAGCCTAGTATTGCTGAGCACCAGGCTAGGTACTGACAAGTATCAATTTTGAATAAAACTCCCGAGGAATAAAACTCGCGACCTTCCATACAGGGAAGCCTGTGCTCTACTGATTCAGCCGCTGCGTCTAGTTAACACACACACACACAAGATTTTCGTTTCGCAATTTTATTGTCAAATATGAAAATGGCTTTAGTGTGCATATTGAATCAACTCCGCTTGGCCTTAAAAAAAAATTACTTTAACATTATTATTTTTTAAATGATGACTTGTTGGTGACGCGGGGCCGGCGCTGGTGACCGGGTCGTACCGAGAACAGGCTCGACGGGCGTGTGTAAACATGCATGACGCCGAAGCGTGCCGGTGTCGCAGTTTCAGCACCCGGTCAGTTTCAGCGCCCGGTCAGTTTCATGCGCATGCATCAAAGTCGAACATCATCGTCACTAACCTTATAAATTTAATATAATGTTTTTGGTAAAGATGTTTTCTACATGTGTACAAAGCGATTTGTTTCTAGGTGGTGTGGTTTTAGAGATATATCACTTTTCCTGTATTTTCTGTATGAAGATTGCTAGCGACCATTGACAATGCCTTGAGTTTGACAGTACGCGCAGTGCAAAACCTTAGTTTTATTCAAAATTAATACAAATCAAGAACCCTAACCTTATAAATTTAATACAGTCTTTTTGGTAAAGATGTTTTCTATATGTGTACCAAGCGATTTGTTAATAGGTGGTGTAGTTTTAGAGATATTTCACTTTTGCTGTATTTTCTGTATGAAGATTGCTCACGACCATTGACAATGCCTTGAGTTTGAGTCTATACGGGCGGTGGAAACTGACCGGGCGCTGAAACTGTGACACCGGGCAGGGCGGGTAATGGGCGACCAGCTAAAGCCAAACACCGCGTCAACTCTCCCCCACCAGCGTTGACAGCGCGCCTTCTTACGGGATGTGCTGACAGAGTGACAGTGACAGTGACAGTGGCAATGACGGTGACAGTGAAGGTGACATTGACAGTGATGGTGAGAGTGAATGTGACAGTGACAGTGACGGTGACGGTGACAGTGACAGTGACGGTGACAGTGACGGTGACGGTGACAGTGACAGTGACGGTGACGGTGACGGTGACAGTGACGGTGACAGTAACGGTGACGGTGACGATGACGTGACAGTGACAGTGACAGTGACAGTGACGGTGACAGTGACAGTGACAGTGACAGTTGTTTTGTTGTTGCTTTTTTATGTCCTGGCAACATCTAAGGTCATATCAGGACAGGTACTGACTTGCAACAGTGTGCACTCATGGTGACTTTATAGTGCTGCCACGCTGGGAGACCAGGCTGCCAGCACCATGACCCAATATCCCACACAGTCACATTATCCTGATACCGTGCTAACCAGTCCTTGTTCCATCCTATTAATGCTGAGTGTCAATCTAGGTAGCATTGCTAGCAACAACTATCAATGCTAAAAGTCATTGGTTTGACTCGGCTGGGATTCACAACAGTGGCAGTGACAGTGACAGTGACTGTGAAAGTGACAGTGACAATGAAAGCGATAGCGACAGTGACATTGGTAATGGTAGTGACAGTTGATGCAGTAGTTACATTCTAGAACTACCATTGGAGCGGGGTAACCCAATGGAGGGAGGTGGGACGCGGGGAGATGCATCTAAATATAGACGCACAAGTTGTGGATGGGCGGTTGGATGTGGCTGCTTGGTATTTGCCTCTATACTGGAACTAGATCAAACTATAATTAGGAGCTAAGTGGGTAAAGTTGCTCTTATTCGGTGAATTACAAATATATTTAGAAAAAATTGTGCAACCTAAATTTTATATTTATTTGTTCAAGTCGTTTTATTCCTCGGCATTAGTCCTCAAAGCCGAATGACAAACGCTGTTACACACTAAGTCATAATAATATAGGTATATTCTCATCATTTATATCAACAACACACTTAGATAGGTCCCACACTTGATAGTATTGACGTACCATGATACATAATTACACAGTATCAATCGTATATATGTGTATATATATATATATACACATACCTAGATCTACAGTTGTTTGTTGTTTTACGTCTTAGCAACATCTAAGGTCATAGCGAGTCAAACCAATGACTTTAAAATTGATACTTGTCGCTTCTTACTCTTAGCCAGGCATTCATCCTTATTAGAATAGGGCAATAACTGGTTGGCTCAGTGTCAGAATAACGGGAATGAGTGGAATATCAGGTCGGGGTATTGGCTGGCTGGTCTCCCAGTGGGGCAGCACTATGAAGTTTCCATGAGTGTGCGTGCACTGTCACAAGTCGGTACCCGTCCTGATATGACCTGATATGTTGTCAGGATGTAAAACTCCAACAACCAACCAACATGTGTACATCAATATATATTACATAGACACCCACAAATATATCTAGACTATATTTACAGTCTATTATGGGATGAACTAAAAAAAAAACAAGAAGATAATTGCATCATTTATATTAACTGACTGTTGTTTACCTCCACCAAAATGCCCTCACACAAGGGTCCGTCTGACCGAGAAAGCGCCGATGACCATATTTTGACGACACGGCGCATGACGTCATATTGCCGGAAGCGGTCGCATCGCGCATGTCCGGAGGGCGGTGATTGACAGGGTCGCGCGGTCAGCCCTGACCAGAGAGAGTCGGCGAGCCGGCCGGGCAGGAGGGGCCGGGCGGCGAGGCGCCTTAGGCGTCAGGTAGCCCATCCCCGGCATGGCAAGTGGGCGCACCGGGCCGCCCCCCCACCCCCCGACGGCCACGTCCGCCTGCATTCCACGCACACCAAATGAGCCTCATATTTTACCGCCCATCCAGGGCCCACTGCCAAAATCAGCAACAAGTTGTATATATATCATGGCCGTGAAAAACGCTGTCAGATGCGAGGGACATGTACGGCGCATGCGTACGTACGTACGTACGTACGTACGTAGTATGTATGTATGTATGTATGTATGTATGTATGTATGTATGTGCGTACGCCCCCACCCCACCAACATTGACATCGGCAGAACCAAGACGGAGCTGGTTTTGTTTGAAACTTGATTAAATTAAAAGTTGCACAACCCGATGGTTTTCATGTGCTTTAAAAAGAACAAAAAGCATATGTATGTATGTATGTATGTATGTATGTATGTATGTATGTATGTATGTATGTGCGTACGCCCCCACCCCACCAACATTGACATCGGCAGAACCAAGACGGAGCTGGTTTTGTTTGAAACTTGATTAAATTAAAAGTTGCACAACCCGATGGTTTTCATGTGCTTTAAAAAGAACAAAAAGCATATTTATTTTAAAACTCCATAGTCGCAGGAAGCATCAATTTAAAAAAAAAAAAATCAATTATCTAGATTTGATTCTACATATCTGACTTAGAATAGATACTACTGCACTTATTAAGCATATGTTGTCATATAGAAGGGAAGACTGTGACAGTTTAATGGATGCTGTTACTGCTGAAGCATATGGTGTCCAGGTTTTGGCAAGCTTTCCTAAATTAATTTTGCATGGTTGAACTTCAAATATCTCAAAAGTTAGCCATTCAAAATCAAATTTACTTCAAACTAAAGTAAGGTAGAATATCATAATTAATTTAATATATTTATCTCAGAAAAATGATAGCAACTCCAAACCCTCGGACTATGCAACTTTAAACATACAGCAGGTTTGATTGTTGTAATTTATTTGACTATAGTTTAGAGAAGCTTTTATTTCTTTAAAGCTTATCACTGGATATATTTGAAGTGAAAACATACCAAATATATGTTGGTGTGCACACCGAAATGGTGAACATCATCGGATTCAGCAGTGACAGGTTGTATTAATTCTATTGATTTTAGTGTTTTAAATTATATTCATCCCAAATCTATTGATTTTGTATTCCCTGCTATGCAGCAATGCATGCTTACGGAGGCCATCAGCATCTAATGTAGATATATAGAATCAAATCTAGGTGAGTATTTTGGTTTGGAATATTCGATGATTTCACCGGACTAGGCAGTTTTAAATCGATGTTTGTCTGACCGGTGTTACAGTTGCATGGTCGATGGTTTTGAATTTTTCAAACTTTCTTAGATAAATATATTACCTTGATCGTTATGATCTACTTTACTTTATTTTGAAATATCCTTTATTTTAAATGGCTACATTTGGATATATTTGAAGTGAAAACATGCCTTATTAATTTTGGCAAGCATGTCAAAACTCTGACACTATAAGCTTCAGCAGTAACATCATCATCATCATGCTGTCGGTCGCGATGCGACAAAGACTGCTTTCATTACTTGACTGCCGCTCTCCATTTAGTGATTTTCCGCTGTCGACGGAAGATGAGCTCGAGCAGCGCGGTCCTTGGTAACCCGGGTGACGACTGAGCCGGTATGGTGTTTTGTGCGGTTGTACATTTCATGAAAGCTGCCTGCAAAAGTGTTGAAGTGCTGCTGGCTTTTGCAAGTTACCAGCGGCACTCTCTCGGGGAGCAAATAGAGGTTTCACACCGGCAAGAACATGTCAAGACAGGCGCAAAACTATTTGTCCCTGCAGTGGCTGGTCGGGAGATGTTGGGAGTTCCATACATCAACCGCCCTTAATGCTGCCACAGTGACATGGTTTTCTGTTTAGGGTTTGCTCCCTTAGCATTCGGTTCTGTCAAGAACCTGTACCACAAGGCAGTGGTTTACAACTCTGCAGGGCCGGGGCATCAAACTCCCTGCATACAGCAATACCTGCATACAGCAGTAACAACTTCTATTAAATTGACATAATATCCAGTTATAAAGGAAAGCTTGTTTTATTTAACAACACTTCTAGAGCACATTGATTTTTATCATCGGCTATTGGATGTCATGCATATGGTCATTCTGACATATTTCTTTGGAGGAAGCCCACTGCCACCACTGCCACCACATAGGCTACTTTTTCCGATATGCGGCAAGGGGTCTTTTATATCCCCTTCTATGCAGCAACACATGTTTAATAAGTGCACTAGTATCAGAGTTGCATATGTAGGGTCAAATCTGCTGTTGCTGGCCATTGTCATGATGTAAGACACTAGTGCGACTCCGCTCCTCTTGATGCGTGAACGATCTTGGCGCCGTGCCAGGATTGGGTCAGGGCGAGTCCTAATTAATTCAGTGATTATCCAAAATGCTAAAACAATTATTAAGTGGTGGACTAATTAATTCGGAATGCATATAGTGTATCCACCATTGGGGTTATCGGCCTTCGGATTCGACATTACCAACACAAAGCATATATCACCTGGATGGCCAATTAGATACCATGTACCCTTGAACGTGATCTTTTTCTTTTTTTTTAATCTACCCACGCGCTCTCTCTATGATTAGTGTATACATGTATCTATATGGTCAGCTACATACATAGAATATGTTATGTTCATTTTCAATGTGTAAATTAAAAGTGGTATAGTCCGATGGCTTTTGTGCTTCTACCATTTTCTGAGATAAATATATTAAGGTGATTGTGATAATTGACTTTAGCTCAGCTATGAGTAGTCAACAAATTGTACATGTTATTGTTAACATGGATAATTCTTGGGCGAGACAGGACAGTACCGAACCCACCGACCCACCAGTGGCGCCATCTGTGTGAAACTCCCCCACAGTACGCATTGCCACTAACACAGCGGCCGCCGAACTGCAGTGGTGACACCTTGTGGATCCTGCCCAAACTACAAGCATTTAAGCGAGTTTGGCACCAGGAGGCGACACTGGACTTTTCCCCACAACCCTAATGCCTTCAGTTCAAACCAGGACACAACTGCTGCAGCCATCGCCATCGAACCACCATCAACTTTTCTTAGTCCCTTGTCTACCCCTCTGCTCGGCATCACACTCAACGGCAGCCACTCCACCGACATAGCCCGTGCCTTTGGATGCAGGGCATCCTCACTGGCATGCGCCAGGATGACCAATATGCTGGTCTACCTACTACTGAAGAAGGGTCACCACGTACTCTGCTACCTGGAAGACTTTGTGGGCATGGCACACAACCACAGCAGGGCCCAGGCAGCATAGTATGGGTTCACTAAGCTAGTAGCGACTCTTGGGCTCACCCTCTCGCCGAGCAAGTGTGTGCTGCCCACAAAGACACTCGAGTGGCTCGGATTTGTGATATCCTCAGAGACCATGACTGACCATCCTCACCGACAAGGAAGCATCTCCAGACACTGGTAGGCAGGCTCCAACACATAGCAAAGTGTGTGGAGCCCGCCAGGAGGTTCATGTCACAAATCCTCTCTGCACTCCGGGCTGCCCCACACACCAGCAAACACGATGTACCTAAGGACCTCCTCAACGACGTTGAATGGTTCGCCAAACGATCGAATGGGATAGTGCTACTCAAGCCTGTCGAGAAGGAAACCTGGGTGATAGAGTGTGACTCTTCGCTCGTCGCTGGGGGCACCTTCTCGAAAGAATAATTCTACTCCCAAACCTACCCGGACCACATGATACGCAGACATACAAACATCGTGCACCTGGAGGCTATAAACCTCCTCGTGGCAATGAGGACTCTCACCCCCAGCAGCCCTGAAGACTACAAAATCATTATCAACACTGATAAGTCAGGAAGCTAGCAAGTACTTTCATCCGGCGCTGGTAAAGATCGAGTCCTTACAGCATGCGCCAGGGAAATCTGGCTATTTGCTGCCACAGACTGTTGCCAAATCGAGATAATCCATAAGCCGGGCAAAGGCTTGGTCCTTGCAGATGCACTAAGCAGGAGAACCACAGACGCTGCACTTAACGCGAGGGCTGTATGCATGACACATAGCCTCAACTTAACTGAACGGGTAGTTAAATTTGATGATGTCTTCACTCTGGGATTGTAGAATAGCCTAGGTACATCGCATTTATTTGGCTCTCTGTCCCCAGGCTACCCTCCCGGCCTGCACAAACGACTGCTGGAGATCTACACTGCTGGCCTGGCGGTAGGGACCTGGAAGAACAAATCCGTGCAGACGAAGAAATACATCCAGTTCACAGACAGGCAAAACTTCGACCCCCTGGCGCCGGCGCAGTATGATCTACTAGCGTACATCCTTCACCTCAACAATACCCTGAATGCACCAGGCACTGTGCTCAACTACCTGAGTGGGGCCAGGACCTGGGTTTGACTCATACCCTGTCACACTGATTAAGAGGGATGTACTCAGGCTCTCCACTCATGTCACCTCACAAGCACCCCCTCTGACACCGAACAGCATTAGACAGGCGGTGAGGCACCTCGCAACTATAGGCCCCAACGCGGCCGTCATAGTGGCCGCAATACTGATAGGATACAACACCCTACTCAGACAAGGGAACCTCGTCACCAACCAAGCCCACTCCGACCAGGGCCAAACGCTCAAACGGAGCGACATCACCACTACACCGGAAGGACTCATTGTCATATTCCGCTCCACTAAGACCTGGTGGAGGCCCGGAGAAGCATACACAGTGCTACTCCCTCCTCTCCCTCGGTCAGCCTGCTGCCCAGTGGCAGTCTGGACCAGTGAGGTTACAAAGGCCCCCACTAGCAGGACAGCCTTTATCCTCCGAGAAGGATCACCACTGATGGCCCACACCTTGCTCGCCACACTACGCCTGTCCCTTGTGGCGACTGGCCATGCCCACCCTCAGGCATACACTCTCCACAGCTTCAGGTGGGGAGGGGCCCAGGCTTGTGCCGCGGCAGGTGGGTAACTACGAGAGATTATGGAGCTTGGCTCATGGTCCTCAGCTGCAGTACATACGTATGTCCCTAAGGCCCAGATACGCTCCCTACCCGCCCCCCTCCTTGTAATTGGCTGAGGGTTCGAGTCCGGGAGCTCACCATCAGAGCTGACCCGAGATGACGAGAGAGACTGATCTGACCTGTTACTGACCAAAACTGTATAACGTTCATTGAGTTCTTCCATGTAATAAAGACCCACTATATACACCTCTGTCTCTACCTTAATTGAATTGTACATGTTATTGTTAACATGGATAATTCTTGGGCGAGACAGGACATTACCGAACCCACCGACCTGCCGGTGGTGCCATCTGTGTGAAACTCCCCCGCACTACGCATAACCACTAACACAGCGGCCGCCAAACTGCGGTGGTGACACCTTGCGGATCCCGCCTGAACTACAAGCATTTAAGCGAGTTTGGCACCAGGAGGCGACACTGGACCTTTCCCCACAACCCGAACTAACGCCTTCAGTTCAAACCAGAACACAACTGCTGCAGCCATCGCCATCGAACCACCATCAACTTTTCTTAGCCCACCCACCCACACCAAACAATAAGGAGAATGGGTAGGGCTGAGGGTTCGAATCCGGGAGCTCACCATCAGAGATGACCCAAGATGATGAGAGAGACTGATCTGACCTGTTACTGACCAAAACTGTATAACGTTCATTGAGTTCTTCCGTGTAATATAGACCCACTATATACACCTCTGTCTCTGCCTTAATTGAATTAAACGACTAACTTTGGAGATATTTGAAGGGAAAATATGCCAAATTAAATTTGACAAGTGCATCACAATTTTGTGACCGCATACCTCAACAATAACTGGTTCTATTCACTTGGTTTAGCATTCCCTTCTATGCAACAGCAACACATGCTTAATAACTACCCCAATATCTAAGGTGGATATGCAGGATACAATCTAGTAAGTGTTTTGTTTTTGAAAATGTGATTATTTCATCGGACTGTGAAAATTTAATTGCACAATAGAAAGCGTTGTACTGAACAAATAGTTCACCCGCTGTCTATCTCTATCAAGTTGTTTTACTTTTCTGAAAATGCTCCACTAATAACTCCACGGAGACGACACAGTGAAATCACGAGGCCTAAGTTCAACCCGACTCTTTGTTCTACATCTAGGTATAACGCAAATCACGAACGCGCTCATTGTTCTAAATCTGCAAGCAAACACCTGCTGAAATTGCCGCCAGGTTTCGACAAAAGCATGCAATCACAGAAACCTCTCTCCCGCTGCGAGCCATCGTTACGCTGCTTACAAAGCAAGACCGAAGAAAAGAACCACCCACCCCTGGCACCCCTGTCCCCCTCTACCCACCACCTCCCTTTATCAAGAGCCCGCCCTGGAGAGATGGGCTGCCAGTGACAGTTTACTATGGAGTACGTAGTACATCTGCGCGGCCGTGCAGGGGAAGGTAAACTCAGCCTTCTGGTTGTTGAGGTCATGGGCCTGGGGCATCCTCAGCAGCCACGGAGACCAACAGTGACCCCGCTCAGGTCTCGGGCCCTGGCTGTGATCCAGGCAGGACCCCCCCCCCCCCCCCGCCCTCCTCCCCCCGCCCCTACCGCCGCCGACACCCCCCCCCCCCCTCCCCAGCAGCACACACACACCAGCCCCCGGTCTGGGTGGACAGCACGTGACCCATGAATGAAGCCTCGTTTTGGCCTGACCTCGCCTCCAGTACTATGAGGTAGCTGTAGGCATGGTTTGTTTCTAGGAGGTGGTGATGTCTGTGTACATTAAGGTGTGTGGGTGTGGGTGTGTGGGTGGAGTCGGGGGGGTGGTGGTGGTGGTGGTGGTGGTGGTGGTGGTGGTGGAGAAAATTACACAAATGCAATTGCTATTTTGGTGTGCCTTTGTGATAAAACTGCCAGTTTTCCCTCTACTTTCCCACCATATAATATTATTAATTATTTGTAGCTTAAATGCACACAGGGTGTTAATTATATATTTTATGTGATGATAGCCATTGTGATACTCGATTACTTGCATAGTCCAATAATTATGGTATTGAATTCCATCCAGGCATTGAGATAGTCCGATGAAAGCATTAAACTTTCAAAACGATGAAACTGACCTAGATTTGATCCTACATATCTGATTTAGATACTGGTGCGCTTATCAAGCATGGGTTGATACATAGAAGGGGATACCAAGGCAATTTTGTTGAACCTGTTTCTGCTGAAGCCTATGGTGTCAACATCTTTACATGCACACCAACATTAATTTGGCATGCTTTCACTTCAAATATCTCCAAATTTAACTATTTATAATAGAAGTTACTTCAAACTAAGGGAAGTAGTTTATAGCAACCGGCATAATAATAATATATGGATCTAACAAAAGGCAGAAAGTCAATAACAACCTCAGACTAGACCACTTTAAAGGACATAACGATTTCAGCTTCATCTACAAGATTTCAAAGGTAAGAGACTTTTTTTTGTTTTAATTATCAGCAAAATTTGGAGGCTTTAGACCACAAGACTTTGGAATTCGTGTTCACATGAAGCCTCGCCTTGATTGGCCACTATTAATCCAAGAGAGCAGGTCATTGCGCTCTAAAACCCCATAAACAGGCAATCCAGCCTAAGATAATAGCCTTTATTAATTCTCACAGTTACAATACATTATTTTCACAAACAATACAGAACTAATTGGTTTTTCATAAACTATCAAAGGATAGCATTTGAGAGGGTTATCTTTGATTACGCTACTTATGTTGCTGTCTAATTAATTTCACACATTTTGTTGACCATTTATATGCATGCTTCTAAAGCCACCAAGTTTAGGGTTGCATAGTCCGATTGTGTTGAGTTTCTGTCATCTTCTGAGATAAATATACTATCTTGATCCTTATAATATACCTAACTTTAGTTTGAAGTAATTTTGCTTTAAAATAACTAACCTATGAGTTATTTGAAGTGGAAACATACCAAATTAATGTTGGCGTGCTTGCCAAAACTCTGGCTGTAACTTTGTAAGCTTCTGCAGTTACAAGTTTTATTACTTCTAATACACCGACTGAGTCTTCTCTTCTATGTAGTATCAGATGATTAATATTAATAAGTGAATCAATATCTAAATTGGATATTTAGGTTCAAACCTAGATAAGTGTTTTGCTTTAAAAAAATCTGTTCATTTGATTACGCAAACTTTGAGCAACTTCATGATTGCTTTATACTACATGTGCGCATATAATATATTTATGGTCGCTTTGTCATACTTCATGATCTTCGTAATAAATGAGAAGGTGTGGTTCGACCAGACAGCCCCACCACCACCCCACTGCGACCGGACGCGGTGGCCGAATCGGTAGAGCGCAGGCCTCCCGCGAGATAGGTCAGGAGTTCAATTCCCAGTCGAGTCAAATCAATGACTGACAAAATTGATAGTTGTTGCTTCCTAGCCATGTGCTCACGATTATTAGTATAGGGCAAGGACTGGTTGGGATAATGTGACTGCGTGGGATATCAGGTCATGGTGCTGGTGGCCTGGTCTCCCAGTAGGCAAGCACTATAAAGTTGCCATTAGTGTGCACTGTCACAAGTCAGTATCCGTCCTGATATGACCTTAGATGTTGCCAGGACGTAAAACTCCAACAACTAACAACCAACAACAACTAACCAAAAACAACCAACGACCCCACTCTATCCCCCCTTAGATCGTCCACGCCCCCCCTACCCCTCCACACAAACACATACATACATGCCCCCCCCCCCCTCCCCCACCCTCTCGTTCTAATTTTCCAGTTAGTGGCTGACAAGCTCTGACCACAAGAGGCGCAGCACGCTGCTTGCCGTCGGCGCGTCACGTCACTGACCACTGGCAACTTTCCCAGGCCACCACCCCCTCTGGCGGCGCTTGAAGTAAGCAATATCGCCATATACAAAACGCACGCGCGCAATACGTCACATACGTCAGTCCCCCCCCCCCCCCCCCCCCCTCACACTCCACCCCACCCCCACCCACCCACCCACCTCGCGTTGCCGACCACCGGAGCGGGGCGCCACCTAGCGGACTTTGATGTTGACATGGCGATATCGACAGTACCCCGGCGGACGCAGGCAGGGTCCCTAATGGCACCTTTAACACTTGGTTGAGGCTGCCGGGTCACAGCGTCATTAGTTAGTGGTCCACGGCCTGTCAGCCGACTTGTATACAATGTCTTTGTGTCTTTGAAGCGCTCTTCTGGGCGCTACGTGCTGTGGGTGCCCGATCTCCTCCCGCGTTTATAAACGAGCGAGGTGTCACAAGGTGGCCGCCTCGCCGGGTACCATCACAGCGCTGTTTTTTTCACTCTCCGAGCCACGCATGCACGCATGCATACACGCCGATTTGTCGCATCCTATCAAATCTCCATTTTACAAAACACATACGATATCACTAAGCACCGCCAGGCAAAGAAAAACAACAACAACAGTGGCGTTTTCAATAGAGCAGACCACATTTGGACCTTGCAACCCCTATCGAGTTAGCGCTGGTTGCCAAAGACACATCCCGCTCTATACTTGGCACTGGTAATAGGAACTTCCGGTTCGGTTGACGGGGACGTTGGCTGCACTCCAAGGGCAAGGCCGCCCTGGTTTTTGTTGTTGTTTGGTCGTGTTCGAGTCTGGTCCTCTCACTCATGATGCCAAAGTAGCTACAGTGATCATCCTGCACCAGTTCGTCCCTGTAGCTCTGTATGTTGGCAATGTACACGTGTCTATGTATGTAATGGTGACGCCTGTAGCGTCATTCTTACAATTGCGTAATGTATATACTTTAATTACATTCTATGACAGAAGAAAATGTAATTAAAAGTATATATAATACATGAATTACATT